>BQNB010028052.1:0-49962 GCA_026074375.1 Tanacetum coccineum | reverse complement strand
AATTTACCAAACCGCTGTCAAGTTGTCAAACCGCTGCGAACTCAACAAACCGCCATAGTTTAGTTTAGTAAACCGCTACAAGGAATAAATCTTCAAAACTTGTCACAAACCGCTATGGATAAACTGCTACTATTAAAAAAATAATCCTAGGTAAACCACTGTCAAGGGATTTACACCAAACCACTGCTAGAAAAATAAACAGCCAGAGTTTCATTTTCCCAAACTGCTACAAAAGTATAAATCTTCAACAACCTGTAAACCGCTACCAAGCAAATCGCTGTGATTATAATAATAGTAAACCGTTAAGAAGAAAAACACCAAACCGCTGCCTAAAAATCAAACCACCAGAGGTTTGTTTCCTAAACCGCTACGAGTAAAAACGCATTTTTCACACAAAAACACCTAAAATTACCCTTTTGAACGTTTTTGCTTGATTTCTTTTTCACAACTAAGTACTACGAGGTTCTAACTACTACAAACACCTAAACTTTAACACAACAAAGATCAAAATCTAGGAGAAAATGAAAAACAAGCCAAAACCTTAAAAAGTACACTTTTTGATCTAAACCAAGCAAGAAAAAACACATACACACGATCTAATCATCCCATGAGCTCTGATACCAATTGTAGGATATTGGATATCATAACACAATGAGGATGGTTAGGGTTAGCCGAATTCTAGAGAGAGGAAGACTAGAGAGAAAACTTATAGTGAGAGAAAGTGAATGCTTGTATTATGAAATAACCGCCCACCTCTTCCATGGGATGGAAGAAGTATTTATATGTCTTACAAAACCGCCCCAATGGCCTTGGTATGGGCTTACACGTGTTGGTTAATACCCGACCCATTACCGTATGTCATACGATTAACATTAAACTACGAGCTACGATAAACTGTAAAATACACGGGGTGACCGAGTCTTTTTCTTAAACGTAACAACTTGCAGGTTGATTCAAATCGAAAACAGCCATAAGCGATAATGAATGATTGATGATGATGATGATAATGATCGATTGATAATGATGATAATTAAATGAACGATTGAAGATGATGATATTGATCGATTAATGATGATCGAAAAAAAATGATGAAGATCGGTGTAACCGATTGATGGAGGAAAAAGAAGAAACGGTTAGAGAGAAACACATACTAACTGTGTGTGAAAAAGTGAGAAAAATAAATAAAAGAAATTAAAAAAAAACTTTATGTAGTGGTAGAAAATTAAGTTTATTAAGTTTAAATATTAAATTAATCCTCGTCATTAGATCAAACCCAGTAAAAATTTATCCTTTGATGGTATGTGACAATATATGCAAATGAATTTTTCTCATATTATAAAACGTTCCGCCAAAACTATTATTCCTCGTTATAAAACATTTTTGTAAACAACACTAGTCATGTGAGAAAAACACGACCCGAAATTTCCACAAAAGAAAGAAAACACTTTTCTATTTCACTGAAATTCAGAAGAGGGCAAAAATCCAAATCAAAATTCAGTCACAAAACCCTAAAACCATCAATCAATGTCTACTAATTGGAAGAAATCAATCGGAAACATCCGATCATTTACTGGAAACGCACTCGGCGGTCTTCGTGGCGGAGCAAATCTAGCATCTTGGGTTGTTGCCGGAACCCTAGCTTACTACTTATGGGTCAAACCTGCTCAAGAACTTAAAAAAGAACAGCAAGTATGCATCTTTTTATGTTTTTTGTAATGGGTTTTTCTTTTTATATAATGGGTTGTTTTTATTTTTATAAAATATAATTGAATTTTGGGGTTAAACCTTCTACATAAGAAGTAGTGATGTTTTATATAATGGGCTGTTTGTAATTTTTAAGAAATGTATTGAAAATGTGATGAATTGTGTGTTTTTGGGGTTTAGGAAAGAGCGGCATTGGCGGCTGCATCGGATAAGTATCGATATGTCGAGAAGGTTAAACCAGTACCTGATCTTCAGGTGAGATTGAATGGATTATAATTATTGATGCGTGACTTGAAATGTTGTTGGTTTGTTGAATTTAGGGCGTTTGGGATTGGTTGTTTTGGCTGCCTATGCTTCTTTTTATGAATAAGCAGCACTTATAAGCTGAAAATTAGCATCAGGGTATTGTGTTTCGATTTGCTTATTTTGTATTAAAAAAAACTATTTTTTTTAGAAATTTCTGATGTTAGCTATCTATGATGGTTTTAGTGTAGAAATGATGGTAGAAAAGTAATCTCAGTTTTATTTCAATAAGCACTTTGAATTAAGCTTGTGGCGGATGATCCAAACACTTCAAAATGTTTATCAAGCATAAAAAAATAAGCAATCCCAAACACCTTCTGGATTGTGGCTGATATGTTATACTAGACATATATGTGGACAGTTAAGTGAAGTTGTCATTATTGTTATTGTAGGAAACTGGACTAATTTATGGGAATAAGAATAAAATAAAAAATAATACTGAAGAGTGATGGGAATATTGGTGGAAGATAGCGGAAGCGGAAAGATAATTCTGTTATTCTGCAGATGAAAGGTTTGATGTAGTTTAAACTATAAAGTGACTGAAATGTTTGGTGTTTACGCTAAGAAATTTTACTGAGGAAAAGGTTTATAGCTATTCAGTTTGCAGAGAACTTCTGCGTTGTAATAATGTCCCCGTGTAATCTTTCGTGAGGACACGGTTTATATATGTTAAATGATTTTCGCTTCCGTTTACTATCTTAGTACGTGTTGATCTATGCATGAGGTAGCTTGATTTAGAAATGCTCACAAGATATGGTTGATATTTGAGATCTATGTTCGAGATTCTTTTCATAGTGCATGATTTACTGCTTCTCTTCTGAATATATAATTTTGATATGGATTTTATTATGTTGATTAGCGAAATTGACAAGTTACTGGAGGTGACGATACCCTCCATCATTTCCTTTAGCACTTTCATGTAGTATGACAAAATGTGAAGCATGATACTTGTAGTATCCTAGATTTTGTCAATGCAAGAGGAAATGATTGCATCTGTGTACTATTAAATTCAGCATAAATAATGAGTCTGCTAATTTATGACAGATTCGTATCTCAACAAAGATCCTATTCTAGCAAACAAGCATATCCTTTGTATTGGCTTGCGTAGTGCACACGCGTATTATGGGAGACCTATGCTGAGGATCTTAGCTTGAGTTGTACACACATAAATAGAGAATACTAGTACATAAACATGCATACATATGGAGTATATATTTTTGGCATATACATAACACATGCTATTTACATACAGATATTTGTACATATATACTTATATAAAATATGTTTACGTACACACATGCATGCGTGTATGCATTGTATTTCCATACATGTACGCACACATACATGCATAAATCTTAACATATGCAGATACATGTATATATATAAATAATAGGCTTAGGGTTTGTTTGGAGACCCCTTTATGTTTATTTGTAGCCTTACATGAAAGCAGGAGAACTTAACAAAAGACCAACTCCTCGATAAGCACATAGAATCTGTACCTGTTAAATTAGCATTATGTAGCAGCTTAAGGTCATGCTCTCTGGGGCAGCAGGACCATAGTTTATGTAACACCGTAGTCGAGTCCCACATCGACAGTGGACAAGAGAGATGTTGGGAATTCAATTTTATGACTTAGTGGGCAAAGTAGATTATATCATTGACTGGGTTGTTATAGTCTGTTCAAAATTTGGCCGAATGAAGCCATTTCACATACCAATGATCAGCAATGTTGATACATAGCACATACCAATGTACGAATGAGATGTAGGCCACTGATATTCAGCAATGTTGATGAGAACATTTTGTGAATGAAGTTAATATACCCTTTTAGCTAATATACCCTTATACATCTTCTATCATTTTTGCCATCTTGCCACAGTTGAGTTGACTTTGGTACCTCTGAAGGCATAGTTCCCATTTATTTTTCATTTTTGTACATTCATGGCGTGGCTTTGTGTAACACCACGCCTACAATGATCATATTATTGTATGTTTTGCTCGCATGTACACGACTTTTTTTGGTGACCATGTGAGAATTTTCCAAGAGGTCACCCAATGGTGCTACTTTCACTTGAGCACGTCTAAGTGCAGAGTTATTATGGGTTTTCTCATGATTATACAAAAACACTTTATGTTGCTATAGACGTTAGTTTACTTATGAACCTATGAATCTCTCCGAAACACAGCCGATGTGGGATTCGCTTAGGGCGTTACAAATATTGTGACACCCCGGGTGAAGCCCACATCATCAGCGGCTTGGGGAGATCTTGGGTTCATAAGAAAATTATGTCTTACAATGACACAAGCGTTGTATGACCATCCATGGGCAGATCCCAATATCCCATAAGAACTTTGTAGTTAAGTGTGCTTGGTGGAGTACTACCAGGAAGGTGACCTCTTGGGATGCACTCATATTGTTGCTAAAAACAAAGTCGTGAGCCTACGGACAATGTTGTGGTCTTAGAACGCGAGTTGTTACATTTTGTTATGGGCTTAGGTTTATCTTATAGAGCAAACTCCATTTAATTTGTAAATGGTTCTGTTGCTTAAAAGGACATGTTCATTTTAGTGGAGAAACATGAGATGATAAACAAAATTTTTGTATGAAACTTCTTTATATCGCAGTTAGAGCTCTTCTTTGCTAAACCTGCTCATACATCGTTCAATGGTATATCACGCCTGCTGCGTCAAACCTTCATTGAATAGGAATAAAGTTCGAAGATGGCCAAGGACGAAAGCTTTGATTGCGTTTCCTTATCGAGATCTTTCCAGTGAAAGTTTCATACAAGCTGAGTACCTCCACATTTTGAACCTCGTAATAGAAGGCCTTCGAAGGTAAAAGCTGCTGTTGGATGGACCAGTGAAATACCTATGATTTGATACATAATAGGAAATCCAATTACAGATAAGCTGCTCATGAGTGGCATGGCATACGTAAAGAAAATGAAAGCCCTCCACCCCCACCAGCGCGCGCACACACACACACACCCCTCATTCTACGCATCTCTTGCTCTCCGACATGGCATGAATCACCTAACCAACATCATCTTCACACTGTTAACGCTCCAGTCTAGTAGATTTTTTCTGATGCCAACGGTATGATTATATAGCTCTACTTTTCGGCTAGTCACCAACATCATGATCCATTCTGATCCTGAATCGTCTTTAGTGAAAGACTGGTTAGGACCTGCCGGTAGGTTGAACCCAAGGACTAGTAATCCCAGTCATGTATATATTAGCATAGTTTGAATTATTGTCTTATATTGTGAAAACACCATACATGAACGATTAAGCCCTAAAACGCAGTAACCCCAGAACTCGAAAGTCTGTAGGGGTGTATCAATTCATTAGGTCTTGATAAAGAAACAACTGTATGATTTATCTAATAGTATGTCAGACTCAATTGGCACAATACAGCTTAATCCATCTGGGTTGATTCATCTGGAGTAAGAATTAGTTTTCATGATTAATCCTTTTCAATATGAAATCGTATGTCACTCTCACTTTTACATCACTTGGTACCCTGACTCGCTAGTCGCTACACATATTAACCACTTATTATGAGTTTCCACCAGTTATGTGAGCTCAAACATGTTCTAGTTGAGTTTTTATTTAGCACGAGAGAAAGCTCAACCTCATAACAATAGGAGTTCGGCTTTATAAAAATGTGACTAGATTTCTCATCGAGGTTTTTAAGCAATATGTAACATGTAAACATTGTTAATGTTATTGAAATATATGTAGCTTTTATCTGGTAATGTGACCTCCAAAGTTAGCTTGAATTTCCTTAAGCGAACATGATTTCTCAACTCTTATTGATATTTTCAATTTATTCGAGCTCTCCTTGTGAAATCGAGAGGACATTCCAATCAAAGATAGGATTGTAAACATGATTATAGTTTATATAAACTAGCCTTGTACCCGCGTAAGTCGGTGGTGATAGATGGTTTTCATTTAGTGATGAATATCAACGTTAGTTTTATAGTTTTGGGAAGAAGAGTGTGTGTGTTTAGGATATATGTAAAGTATGAGTAAATAGGAAAGAAAACAAATTATGTTTTTCTTGAAATCTTAAAGTTTAGGCTTGGATAAAAGTTGGTTTTTGGTTGAAAACAAGGATCTGGTGTCTTGTTTTTCGCGGCGGGTTGCAAAGATACATAACTTTACAGTGAAATAAAATCTATAGTAGTTGTTCTAGAGCTGTGTCGCATTTTGACATGGGTTAACGTTTAACTTACCTTCTTGTATAGGTTCAAACATTTTATAATTCGACTTATAAGAAATCGTCTTTTTCTTTTCTACCTTAATTAGCAACTATTTATCAGAATAAAAAAAATCAAAAAGCATATTTACAGAACTACACTACATATCTTTATTTACAAATCTTATACAATCTTATACAAACATGTATAAGCCTTGAAGTAATAAATTGAGACTTGAAAGATGATAGACAATATTTACTTCCATACACACTGTCAATTTGGTCAACTACATTTCTTCACCCACTATTTTTCTTCGGCAAATTTGACTTCTTGTCTTAACTTCTTATTTCCTCCTTTTTTTGAATATAAAACGTTTTTATAAGCTATTAGGCACTTATAATACAAGCTACTTAAACACCCTTAGAATCTAAAGCATAATCTTTTATGAATGAGAAAAAACGTAACCATCATATAAATTGTAGTAATAATAATTTTTATGTATAAAAATCCGGTTTATATATTTCAAGTGCAAAAATTTAGTAATTTGACTATTTTAAATACAAAATTTGTTTATTAAAAAATCTGAGCAAACCTTTTCAAGCGTATATAATGACATATTTTAATATTCATAATTATTAAAGTATCAACATTGATCAAAATTTTATCAAGAGAAAAATTATATTACAAACAGTTTAACATGAAAAGATACACAATGTTTATTATAGAATTGTATAGTATATTTATAAATTGTTGTACAAGAGATAACTAAATAATACAAGTTGTAAAAACATATACTATCACACCCACATGAGAGGCTAGTAGATCGAAATGAAGATAAAAGAGAAAAAAAACATGAAAGAAGCAAACCAATTACATGAAATCAAAAATTAAAATCAATCTTATGCGAAGAATATCATATGAGGACGTTAAGAAGTTTACATGAAAAAAGTGGTATACGATTTTTATAGTGATAAGAAAAAATGTTTGTGCTAAAAAATTCTAGTTAATTGATAAAATATACCTTTAAAATTTTCTCATAAGAAGATTATCCTCAAAATTTCACAACCCACTTAAAGCACATGTTATATACATTTATCTCCATGATCGCGTATCATACCATAATCTACCTTTTTTACTTGAGCAAATCAGATCCATATCAATCACATATGAATCTAGAAGTAAACACACAAAAAGGGCTCACATGAATTTCACATTAAGAAAATCCACCATAACAAATTGTATAAAATCTAGACACATACACATAATCTTTTACATACGCAAGTGTCTTCTAAGTTGATACATGACATGCTCGCTAGAAAACTGCAAATACTTCGTAGTTTATATAAATAAATAACATGTATTGTAAAATTGAGTGATTATGTCCGTGGGAAAGTCGTGGGTAATTTCCCACAGATTTCCCACCAAGTTGATAAATCCGTGGGAAATACGTGTGTAAATACCCACAGATTTCCCACAAAAATACCTGTTTGTTACTTCTTTCATTCCTCAAGGGACGATTTTATAAATTCACACTTACCATATAAAATGCCTAATTTTATTTCATTCTTCTTTTTCTCTGATTATAGTCTCGACACACAGTGGTAGCGACACCATCACCGTCATAGTCATCCGATCAACATCATTAACCATTGTCACCATCATTAACCAACCACTCAGCGGTATCTGTTTGTGTATGTAGCACCATCACCGGTACCATCATAGTCACCGGCGGCTTCGATGGCTGAAGATAAATTCCTTGTTTCAGGTAATAGAAACCCTAAGTTAATTAATATACGTATTTAGCAGCTAATAGTAGGTATTGGCATCCACCACTCGCCAGTCCATGTGTCACCCCAACTGGTGCCACCAGTCTTGAGCCATGACATCGCGCCTCCCATTCGTCAGGGGACTAGCTTACGCTAGTTTGTGGAAAAGGCAAAAAAATAGCCATTTGGCTAGCATAACGGCTACTTTCTTTTAAACTCAAAAGAAAATTTATAAATAAACGTAAACTCACTTTTTACACTATATATATCCCTTTACACTTTCATTTTTACGCACATTACTTTCATTATCACTTTCATTTACACACAAACTATAACCAAAAAATGTTTCAACACCCAAATGATGGGTTTTTTTAACAATCTTCTCAATATGTCTTCCTCGTAACAATCTTCTTCCTCAAACCGGCCTACACCCTCGTTACAAAACTCGATATCTTCCTCTCAATTTCCCCCATTTGGTACCCAATATAATATGCACACTGTAACAATCCTGGTTTGTATTTGTTATTTCAAGTCATTTTACGACTCCATTTATTCCATTATTTATTTTTAGACTTTTGCGCGTTTACTTTTAATTTTTATCGTTAAGTTAAATCGCGTAAACTAAAAATAAGCATTGGACGTAAACGAACATCAAACAAATAAAAGTTTACGTTCAACAAGTGTTATAACATTATTAGAAGTATAATTTATAACTTTTCAAGTTTTATTTTTATACTTTACGTAAAACGCATCCGGTTTGCGTTTTAGGCATCCATGCATGCATGTAAACACATAAACACTTCTATACTTTAACAAATACCCACCATAATACCCAATACCCTTAATGTCAAAATTTTATAAATCTTTCACCCCCATACTAGTGTAGCTGTGTATAAGCAACACAACCCAACACATTCATACTTGAAATTAAATCAAAACCCTCCACTAACAACTTAAACAATTATACTTGTTATCCAATGGATCAAACACTCAATATAGCATCACTTTGGTTTCTCTTTTCTTTGTTCTTGTGACCGGTTGGTATAGAAGCAAGAGAGGGGACAAGAAGCAAGCATGCATAGGTTCTTTCACATCATTCTTACACACTCTTTACCACTCTTACACCAAGCATGTTTGG
Source organism: Tanacetum coccineum (assembly GCA_026074375.1). Lineage (NCBI taxonomy): Eukaryota > Viridiplantae > Streptophyta > Magnoliopsida > Asterales > Asteraceae > Tanacetum > Tanacetum coccineum. Next base: position 40,849 of record BQNB010028052.1, on the reverse strand, counting down.
TCTACTTCTTACCATGTCCCTAACATTAAAATAAGCCCTAATCTCATGCCCTAAAGGCATTAAAACCGATTACACCATCCACAATCCTCAAACCATTTGCTAGTTTCTTCTAAGTGGTATACATACTTGTTTTAGCTATAAATAGGAAGCATAAAGTAGAAGTAAACATTCATTTAACACTTACAAGCAAAAACACTCCATCAAAACTCTCTCCCTCACTCAAAACCTACGGTTCAAAACCATAACTCAAAACCTTCATAATCTTTGATTTCTAAAGTGCTACAAGTATACTAGGTTTAATATTAATCATATCTAAGGTATTATAAAGAGTATTGGAAGCTTGGTTGGGTGATTATAAGGGTTTATACAAGTGAAGATAATTAGGGTTTATTTGTTGAAGTTAGGGTTTTGTGATAAGTATTTTGGGTTAATACTTGGGTTGTGATATTGTGTATCATCTTCACTCATCATCTTAAGGTCTTCTATAAACCATAAACTCCTCAAATTATTCATTTTCAATATTTTCATATACTCCCACCGGCCCATTTTTATGTTCCAGTTTCTTTTTAGGATGCTCCAATTTAATTGTCCACTACTAAAAATAGATAAGGAAGTTTTATCAAGTTTACTATATTACCCTTGTTTGGAATTATAATTACAAACATTAAAGAAGACTTTAATTAATTAACTAAGGGTAAAACTGTCATTATGCCAAAAAGTAAGAAAGAGAAACAGTAATAAATGCACTTTTCTTAAACTGTGTGTTTTTTGTCGGGGGACAATAATTTTGGGACGGAGGGAGTAATTGTTATATGGTTAATCATCACCTATTTATATTTTATACATGTTTATAAAATATACCAAGTTAATATAAAATTCGAATTTCATTTTGTTCATAGATAACAAATATGTTTAAAATATAGAATAATGTTTTATATTTAAGGATTGACAAGAAGTGGATAATTTCTATAATTATTTAGAAAATAATTGTTATTTATTTATTTACATAGACATGTTGGACATTATTCTTATACACTTTGGACTATATATGATAGAGCAACAAATCAAATACTTAATTGATATACAAGATGTGTATTTAATTAAATTATAAGACTTGTAGCAAATTAGTTAAGTTAAAAACTTATAAAAACAAGTTTATAAACTTTTAAACAAAAACCATAAAAACTGCTGTTTTAATTCGACCAAAATAATATTAATTTTATATTTTATTAAAATAGTACATTCCATGACGATTCTAAATATATAAAAGTAATTTTATAAAAATCTGAAACTTTACAGACCTGATACAAGAGATATGATATTTTTTTGTGAAAGTACTTTTTACAAGGAATCCAAATATATAAGAAATTCGAAAAACCGAATTATAACGAAGGAGTTATAGAATTTACAAAGTTTACGATATAAAGTGTTTTTATAAAAAACCATTACGTTCATGGATCAGTAAATCCGGGAAAATATCTACTTGATAGAACAGTTAATACGAAGACGTGGATATAAGGATCACTAAAAACCGAATTAAAACGAATGAGTTATGATTTTTATGAGGTTACAACAATTAATTATATAAAAGTAGTTTTATATAATTTTAATACATGAAACATAAAGTTACTGGTCCACTACATGAGCAAAAAATATTATAAATATAATATTTTGATAGATTTTCTTAATACGAAACCGTGAGCATAAAGAACGTATAAAACGGAGTTAAAACGGAAAAGATATCAGGTTTATAAAACCTTATGCACTATTTTTATACTTGTGCACTATTTTAAACATCTATAAACTATCTATATAATGACATAATATAGATTACCGTAAAAGGTGTAAAGACAAATATTATTTATAACAATTAATTGATGGACAAGTCTAACATTTTACAATCACAAATACATGGGGAGACATTGTATTTACAAAGTTACAAATTTATATTGTTTTTAATGTATCAAATAAAACAAAGAGTTTAGGTGGTGTATAAGTAAACTATATAGAGATTATACCGGTTAGTTATTCAAAGCACTGTACAAAAAATACGTATTACATTGTACTCATATCGACCTATATTTAATAGGCTTGCATTCGACGTAATATGGTGACTATTTTCATATTGATTTATATATCAAATAATCACGTGAGGTGAGTTCATTAGCCCATTTATACGATTACAATGATTTACAATTTTGGGAGTGAGAAACAGCATTGTTTTACATTTGGACGCAAGTACTATCTTTTAAACAAATATTGAAGTTTGCCTAGTAGCTATAACCCACATGCCGATGTTTAAATCAACCCCCAAAATGTCGCAACGGAAATTGTACGGAGAGTTACTTCCAATAATATAACAACAACAAGAATAGAAGAACGACCTCTAAATGAGTCGTTTGAAAGTAATCTCGTTGATTTTCTAACAAAAATTGAATATACACATTTGTCCCATAATTGCCATCACAATGAAAACTTGAAGAATAACAACGAGATTTAATCATTTGAATGTAGGTTGAAATCCATGAATGAAATCTTTTAACGTTTAGACCCCAATGCACATCAGTTAAGTCAAGTAGCTTGATCCAGATAATGTTACGTGGGCTCTCATTTTTCGTGTATTCACAATAGGGACCCATGATAAGTTATCTGAATGACTGGCATTATGTATCCCCTTTCGATCACGCTAATGGCAATGTCTAGAGCTGCTTTGGTTTTATTTTCCTGAACCTGGCGTTCAGATCGCTGGTTTGCGGTACCTGTACGCCGAGAAAGAAAAAAATAGTATGAAGGTTTTTTCGTTTGGCATCTTCAGTACGGTTTTTGAGGATGGCTTCTTCTTTTTCATCCTTCTCATGACTGGACTATGTTGGGGGTCTCATCAAAATCCATCCCAGAGTGAAAAACCGGTGGCTCGGCCTCCGTGATGGGGGGTTTTTTCTTATTGCCGAAGTGAAAACACGATCGTCGGCCTTATGCGGTCAAAAGTTTTTTCATCTGATTTTCTTAAAATTGATATAACATTTGTCCCATAATTGCATCACAATAAAAAGCTTGAAAGTATACAACGAGATTTAATCATTTGAATGTAAGTTGAAATCCATGAATGAAATCTTTTAACGTTAAGACTCCAATGCACATCAGTTAAGTCAAGTAGCTTGTTCACCTGAGAAAATACATGCTTAAAAGTGTCAACATAAAGTTGGTGAGTTCATAGGTTTATGTAAGTATAAATGTGAATCATAAAACTATATATATGAATTTACTATGTTACAAGCCCCGCCCATACAAGACTTGCAACACATAAACTTAAATATATAGGTTTTCTTAAGATGCGTATAACCACAAACCACACAAAATGCGTTTGTTAAAATGTTGATATCCGAGATTTGCAAAGTATGCATGACCATTTCAATCCTTAAGTATTCACAAAAGTGTAAGTCGAAATCATAGTTTTGTAAAGTATGCATGACCATTTCTATCCTTAAATAGTCACAAAAATGTACGTATGTATTAGACCGCAAGATTTCCAAGTATGATAATGTAATGTGCACAATATCACGAAAAGTAAGTTCAATTGCCCTAAGTTCTATGACGCCGAGGCTCAGACATGTCAGTATGCCATTTTATTCAAGGCACAGTAAGAGTTCACGTGTATGTAGTCTAATGCTCCGACATGGTATAACGTTCGTTAGTTCTATTTCAAACTAGTGAGAGCTAATCACCCGAACGGGGGTAGTCACTCCCCAAATAGATCTATTTTATAACACTCGGGCTTACCAGCAGTAATTAACAGCTCATTCTACTTAGGCAATCAGTAATCAGTTCAAAAGTAAAGTTGTTGCGTCCATAGTTGTAAATAAAAATGTATCTCAACCCGAGATAAGTAAATGAGTATGTAAACGAGTAATCAATCATGTAATTGAGTTTGTAATCAGTCATGTAAATGAGTTTGTAAACGTTCATTTAAACGAGTTTGTAATCAAGTTATGAAAACAAGTATGTAACGATTTGTAAATGCGCATGTATTCTCACCCCAAAAATGATATGGTATATGTAAAACGAGTCAAACGTGAGGCTATAAACTCACCTCTAGTAAAAGTATTGAATGTAGCAAAATCAATATAGTGAAACGTCACGTATGATCCGAAATGCAACCTAATTAATTATAGGTCGTATAAGAATAATGCATTTAAAATAAATACAACAATGTATATTATCAGTTATATCACCACCTAAGAGTTTTGTTTAAGTTTATAAAATTAAAAAAATGTTAAGTTACGTTCGTCATTTAATGTCTATGTATATGTACTTGTAATAATATTAACTTTTTCGGATAATAATTATTGTCGATAACGCTTGAGTTAATATTTTTATTATTTTTGAAGAGTCAAAATATATTAGTTTAAATAAATTCATGATTATTATTTATAAAGTTTTAAAACGCGTATTAATATTATGTAAATGTTACACTATTATTTATTAAGGTTTTTATAGTCCAAACAGACCCGAAAACACTCGTAAACACAAAATTAAATTCCAATCAGCATCTATATTTTCTAAAATTGTTTGAAGGAAACGTAATATATTTTCAGAAAATAGTCCAACTTTAAAAGAGCGTATCTCCTTCGTTATGATGAGTTACGGGTCGTTCCAATTCGAGGATTTAACGGAAAATTATAATCTACAAGTTTTAACATTTGGTTTAACCCAACTCAGAACTGAAGCATGTCAAAAAGGTCAATGAACAGTTCTGTTCCTGAAGCAAAAATCAGTTTTTTTGTCGGTAAATTTACTAAACTCGTTTTGGCCATACCTTCTTCGTTTTACGTACGTTTTTCGAGTTCTTTATATGCACGGAATCGTAAGAAGATGAACTAACATATTTTTAAGTTTATAGACTTCCTAGAAAATCATGTCGAAACAATATGTACCAACTGTTTTTAATAAAAGTATTTAAATACTTTTCTTTACCATTTTTACTACACTTTTTATGCTACAAGTCCACTAGGTTTGACAATACAACAATCTTTTTGTAAATAAAGTCCACTAATTTATAGTCCATCTAATTTACTTCCAATGTGTTCATAAATATGTCAAGAACAATAATTAATTTACAAAACTATATAAATTAATTTATAACTAATAGTTAAACAACTAGTTAAATAATTTATCCAACACATGTAGTATATCAAAATTAGTACTTTCTTGTATTCTTACATACTTGTAAACTCTTTTCAACATGTGTATGTATTTACTTGATTATGTACGATTCTTGATTTCTTTGTAAACTTTATAAAATATAAACTAAGTGGTGATTTAACTTGGTAATTAAGATGTTTACATGAAAGTAAATAAAATAAAAGTATGAAGAAAATGATATGAACCTTGGATGAAAATGGTGATGATATGAACACAATACTAACTTAAATCAAACCCCAAATTATTTGATACTAACTTATACCATTTAAACACTTAAGAAAATACTTGTTGGAGGTTAAAAATATTTTTCTTCTTTGTTCTTTAATGATGGATGGTTACTAATTTAAGAGAAAGAGGGATATAATTTTTTTGCTTAGTATGTTATTGTGTGAGAAACATCCCCTAAATACTAAACATGGGTAAGACAAATACTATTGTTTATTAGTAGGAGACATTTTGGCAATGCCTTAAGCATGGTCTTGGCGTGTGTTTTAAGCAAAGAAAAAGAAAGGGACAATTTTGTGGGTGGCGTTTTGTTTTAAACACTAGATAATATATGTTATGGTTATTTGGTGGTTAATAGAAATTGTTATAAAATGGTTATGGTATGTAGTGGTGGACGGCTCAAGCAATAAGGGTGGAAAGAAATGTTTAAATTTTGGGTATAGGGTATTATGGTGGGTATTTGTTGAAGTATAGATAGGTATAAAGGTTTCCATGCATGCAAAAAGGCTCTAAATTGCAAACCGTAAACGTTTTATGTAAAGTATAAAAATAAAAGGTGAAAAGTTATAAATTATTTTCGTAAGAATAATATAACACTTGTTTGTCGTAAACTTTTATTTGTTTGATGTCGGTTTACGTTGATTGTTGATTTTTAGTTTACGCGATTTAACTAAACGGTTAAAATTAAAAGTAACCGCGTAAAAGTTTAAAATGAATAGTTGAATATTTATTGACGTAGAATGACTCGAAAATGTGAATTGTTACACCCATGAATCATGAACTGTCAATTACTTGGTGTAAGCGCAAGTGTTATAAATAGATCTATTTGAGATTGACATCCCCGTTCGGGTGAGTAACGCTCACTAGGTTCGACAGATTGAACAAACGGACGTATACCATGTCGGATTTGGGATGTTACGGGTTGAACATCTACACGGGCACATTGATGGCATTAATTTGCAATTCATATATGTCGTAGCTTCAGTGTCATGAGTTTAGGAAATCGTAATTACATTTTTGTGATATTGTATGTGTTACAATAGTCATGCACTTTGAAATCTTGCGGTCCTACTTTATACATTACTTAAACCTGTGAATTCACCAACTTTATGTTGGCATTTTAAAGCATGTTTTTCTCAGGTCAATAAGGCAAGAAACAAGGATACGTTGGTGGACATCATTTTGGAGTCACATTGTCATAAAGATTTAAGTGCATTACATTTTAGAGTATTTGTTATGTATTAAAATCTTTACATTTGCAAGGATGAACAAATTAAGCTTCAGGCTTTTGTAACAAACAAGTTTATTAAATCCAATGTATCGTTTTTAAACAACTCATATAGAGGTTGTTCTTATATCTTGTGCTATTGATCTATGAAGTAACACCCCGGACCCTTATTCCACTGTGACCCAATTTGGGGGTGTTACAGATTGGTATCTAGAGTCAAGATTATAGAGAATCAGGTCAAATGTTTTTACTTAGACTATAACCGTTTTCAAACATTGCATCATACAAAAGTTTTTCATGGGACACACATACACTATTTGTTTGCATTAGTTGGTTAGACTAGATGCTTACATGATTAATATACGTGTTTATATTATATTACGTATATTACATACGGTGGTCTTATATATATATATATATATATATATATATATATATATATATATATATATATATTCGGACTCTGACGCATCATCATGGGGCATTCCACTTATGGATGTCGGCGAGCTTCCTGAGATGGACCCTTATGAGGAGGTTGCCCAACAAGGGCAGGCAGCACCACCATCACCTGCTTATGTGCCCGGCCCTATGAAGTTAGAGCATCATGTACCGGTGTACGTTCCAGAGCCTGTGTACCCGGAGTACCTGGTTCCATTTAATGATGATATCCATGTTGTGGATCCGAAGGAGGATCTGAAGGAGCAGCCAGAGGAGGATCCGGAGGAGGATCCGGAAGAGGACCCAATTGACTATGTTGCCGATGCTGATGACGATGTGGATAAGGAGGAGGAGTCCTCCGAGGATGACGATAAGGAGGAGGAGCACCTAGCTCCCGCCAACTCTAATGTTGTTGCTTCTTCAGCTGTTGATCTTGTCCCCTCCGCTGAGGAGACAGAGCCGTTTGAGACCGATGAGTCTGCGGCTACACCACCACCACCTGCATACCGTACTACTTTTAGGATATATGTTTGATCCTAAACACCTATACCGTTTCCTTATAAGGCAGAGGTTGCTAGGCTTCTTGCCTTACCTGCCCCACCACCATCTCTACTCACTCTATTATAATCACCACTTCCCCAGATACCACCACCACCTACCAGCCCTAGCTATGCTCAGGCACTGCTAGGTTGTAGAGCAGCCATGATGAGAGCCGCATCACCACCCACCCATCACCCACTACCATTACCTGCACCATCCACTAGTCACAGAGCTAACATTCCCGAGGCTGACATACTTCCTCGAAAGAGGCTACTACTTACTGCTCCCACACCTAGGTTTGAGGTTGGGGAGAGTTCTGCTACTGCTGGTGCTAGACAGCCGGGATCTACTGTGGCCCATAAAGTAGATTACAGTTTTGTAGATACTGTGGATGCCAGTATCCGAGCTTCTGAGAGGAGGACTATGGCTGCCATAGAGGTGGTCAACTTGAGGGTTAGTTATCAGGCTGATGTTCATAGACGGGAGAGCAAGGAGTTCTACACATAACATCAGGATGCATAGGGGGATCGTGCCGCTCTACGTGATGAGGTGGATACATTAAGGAGGTACCTTTCCTCCCTATATACTACTCATGAGTAGGATAGAGTTGAGGCCCGTCAGGCTTTAGATAGGTCTAAGGCCCACAACAAGGCTTTGGAGGAACGGATTGTAGTTTTAGAGATTCGGGCGTATTGCTATGAGTGGTAGCATCAAGACGCCAATGATCATGCGACTGGAGCTATGATGCGTATCCATGTTCTGGAGGCTAGAGCACGCATTGACACTTTAGAGAATACCGACTGTAGTGCTTAGTTTTACTCTTTGTCATGTTATAGCTATCATGTATAGCCTGTTAAGTATTATGGGTAACTCTCAGCTAGCAGGTTGTAGGGATTTTGTTTCATTTGTGGCTATCATGTATGGCATGTTAAGTATTATGGGTTATTCCCAGCTAGCATGGCCATAGGACTTGTATTTTTCATTTCTGTATCAAAACTATCATGTATGTTTTCAAAGTTATATATGATGATGATGTATTATGTCATGTCGATCTCACTTTGGTTGTATATTTCACTGTGTGATGTGATCTCATTTTATTTATTGTGCATATGTCATGTCGCGTTTATGATTGTATGAAATCTAACGTGTATTATATTTTCTTGTGATTTGAAGAAAATGCCACCAAAGAGAAACGTCGCAGCAACCACCACAACACCTATGATCGATGCTCAAATTAAGGCACTAATTTCCCAAGGAGTTGCTGATGCATTGGCAAAACGTGACGCATACAGAAGCAGGAATGGCGATGACAGCCATGATTCAGGGAGTGACGGAAGAAGACGAATGCTTGTTGCTCGCGAGTGCACCTATAGCGACTTCCTGAAGTGTCAACCCCTTAATTTCAAGGGTACTGAAGGAGTCGTTGGGTTAACTCAATGGTTTGAGAGGATGGAATCAGTTTCTCATATAAGAAACTGTGCAGTCAGAAATCAAGTCAAGTATGCCACATGTACCTTACTTGGGAATGCTTTGATGTGGTGGAACTCCCATGTTAACACTGTTGGTCACGATGCTGCTTATGGCATGCCGTGGAAAACACTCATGAAAATGATGACCGACAAATACTGTCCCAGAGGAGAGATTAAGAAATTAGAGATTGAAATCTAAAATTTAAAGGTAAAGGGTACTGATGTGGAAAGCTATACCCAATGCTTTTATGAGTTGGCTTTGTTGTGCGGGAGGATGTTTCTCGAAGAGTCTGATAAGGTTGAAAAGTATGTCGGTGGTCTTCCCGACATGATCCAAGGAAGTGTGATGGCATCTAAACCAAAGAAGATGCAGGATGCAGTTGAGTTTGCAATTGAACTAATGGATCAAAAGATCCATACTTTGGCAGAACGTCAAGCTAAAAACAAAAGGAAATTTGAGGACACTTCAAAGGAACAATCAAAACCAACAGTAGCCTTTTAAAAGGCATAATGTGGCACAGGTCTATACCGCTAGGCCTGGTGAGAAGAAACCGTACGGAGGATCTAAACCTTTGTGCCCCAAATGCAACTACCACTGTGTGCACCAAGGTGCAACAAATGCAAGAAAGTTGGCCATCTAGCTCGTGATTATAGGGGTGCTGCTGTTAACACTCGATGAGGTGTTATTTTATACACTTTTTTGGGGTCATTTAACCCCCTAAATCGTGCATTTATGCCTAAAATAGGTACTTAATTGTTCTTTTTTAGGTATTTAGAATTTGGAAGGCATTTGGAGGAAATACGCGTGACTTTGGCTCATTTGGAGAAGAAACGGATAAGACTACGAACCAACACCACGACTCTTCAAGATTTAAAGTCTCAGCGCCTGGAGACGGCGTCACCATTTATACACGACGCCGTCACACTTCATCTAGTGACGGCGTCACAACATTTCTTGACGACGTCAGCCCGCACCGACTCAACTCGGATCTAGAAGATTCTACTTTATGACGGCGTCACGATTAAAATGCGACGCCGTCACAGCGATATTCTTATAAATATATACCCGAAATTAGGGTTTTATGTGTGTAACTTTAGAGTAAAAAAGGGGGACGAACCCTAGTTCGTTTGGCAGCTTATTATGACGATTTTAGGGCTTCAAAACCCTATTGTACCTCCTTCAATTCATGTTTTAATCAAGTAACATACATGGAAAGAGAAAGAGAGGTAGTTTTAGAGAGAGAGTGGTTGGATGAACATTTTAGAGAGAGAAAGAAACATAAGAGAAAACTTGTATTATGTGTGTGAATTAATGAACAACCAACACCCTTTCCATAGCATGGAAAGGGTATTTATACCTCCTATGGCCGGTTTGGGCCTTGGCTTGCATGGGCTTTCCATGGGCCTTGGGCTAACTAGCCTAGTAAGTTTCCAAAAATAAATAAACGAGCTATCTAATGATATCTATGGAAGTGACCAACACTTTCGTGTTTCTAACAATCTCCCCCTAAGGGAGGTCACTCCATTTACAAAAGCTTAAACCTAGCATACTATGCTTTAACTCTAGTCTTGAGCTCGTAGTCATTAACTTCATACATTAACTTGTGAATTGATGTAGTGGTCATTGACTTTAGGCTTGAGCTTGTTCCATTGACTTGTATGTAACTATGTGATCTTGAGCTCCTTGAGATCATCAACCAAGCATAATCTCCTTTCATCATCTTGTAAACTTCACCATCTTGTGAATTTGTAACTTCTGGACCGACATGCTCATACCTTTCTTGATATGTTAACCTGAAAAGCTTTAATAATGCATCTTTCTTGAGGTTCTTTAACTTTAACACTTCGTCACTTCGAGAAAGACGTTTGGTATCAGAGTGACGGAAACTTCTTTGAAATTATTTGACTTTAATACTTCGTCACTTCAAGAAAGACATACGGTATCAAAGTAGCGAAAGTCTTGAAACATGTACTTGAGCTTTCATGATGTCTTTATATTTGTCGGCCGGGTATGAGCATGTGGCCATGAATCTGTGAGACGGCTGGAACCAGGTACCTTCACCTCCATCTTTAGGTATCCTGCATTAAAACAGTTAGCAATAAAGCATGGGGAGAATATGCGCTTGTCATTCGCCCGTGTTTGGTTGGAGTCACCTTCGAAGCCGTGAGGATCGACCTGTGGATCAGGATAGATTCAATTTAAGAAGAATCTCCTTGACAGGATTTCCAGCTTGCAGTATTGAATCTTTCTAACACATGTATTTTAGATTCATCGTACTCAGCATGTTCTCATTATCAGAACATCTCAAAGCAGACATTACGATAAGAGTGAACCAGTGAGTTACTGTCTCACTGATTGAATAGAAAAATTGATTTGAAAATCAATTGACGTGTCACTTGCTAAAGTGGTTTTGTGACACACCTTGAGCAGTTGTCAAATCATTTCAAAAGTTCTTCATACAAATCGTAATTCATATACATAGAACAAGTTTGATTCTTGTAGAATCACACCATCGTTTCTTTCCAATTGTCACAAGTTTGATTCATATAGAATTGCACAAGTCACCTACCAAAAGCTTGTTTGATGTTGGCTCAAGCAGGATATCCATCGTCATTATGATTACTTGAGTAACACTTTGATGTTCTAGCAAAACCACAAGGATAATGCGTAGGACTCTTTATATATTTCTCGTTATTCACATTGTGTGGTATAGCAAGCATAATTTTAACAAGTGTCCTAATGAGATTTATGGATGATCTATTTTGGCTCTAGATCAATAGTTGTACTTTGGTTTCAGAGATGGAGGCATGGAGCAGATCCCACCTTTTCATATTCAAACTAACTCAGAGTGAGAAAGTTGATAGAAATGCGTGTAATATTTGTAAGAAATGAAACAAGAGTCTGTTGAGAGACCTTGAGTGGTTATTGAGGGTTGTGCATAGCGTCACTGGGTCCATGACTGTCTTCAATGTCAGACAACAACTTAGTGTTTCTGACAGTTTATGTATTTACCCGGTTTCTGCCTAAGTGTATGGAGGGCTTCTTTATTTTCACCCTTTATCCTTACATTTCTTTTTTCAATTATTCATACCCTTTCAATGCTTACCTAACTTTCATAACTAACACCTTGTCTGGGATTATTCCAGTTGTTATAGTCATCTCAGTCAGGATTATTCACAATTCTCACTTTTTCTCCTTTTGTATTATACCTAAGGACTTCTACACTATCTAGTGGATATCCCTGGGTAGATCCCTCCGGTTCTAGCTGGATCATGGGATTTGAATACCTATGCCTAACCACCTTATAACTCATAAAGGTAAGTACATTGGTAGTTTTTAGGTATTCCATCACAATCCTTCCAAATTCATTGAATAAATTCAATAAAAAGAGTTTGATATAATATCATAAGATTTACACTTTGAGAGTTTTTTCATCATCCTAAAAAGCTCCCCTTAACATGTTGCATCGTAATCGTGAGTACATGCTAAGTGTGGAGTTGCATTGAGTCTACTTTTATATGATCACATTTCATTAAAGTAGGTTCAGTTTTAATCTATTTTCTCCCTTATCCAAAATGTCAATCTCTCTGATTTTTGGACTATCTATTGATTAAACGGTCCAGGGGATAAAATGTTACTCAATATTACAGGAACATTTTAAATGCTCTCCCTTAATATTTGAGGTATATAAGATAGTACTGAGTATAATAATTTGAAATTTTTTGAATTTACTAAGAAATTCTTGAAAATTTTGTACTCGAGCACTCCTTAATATTACCATAAAGTCTACACTACATATATACAAATTCACAAGTTTTTTATTATGTACTAGGTTTGACCTGTTATGATGAGGACATCATATGATAAATTATATGGTCCTTTCCAGTAGCCGAAGGTCTCCCCCGTACAGTCTCCCACCAACAAATTTTTCCAGGCTCCTCATTAACCTTCTGTTCCTGAGTTGTCGATCAATAGCCTGGATCATAGCTCCTGCTCTTTCCCTGTCTATATTTCTCCAGACAGTTTGTGGCAAGTACTCTATCCGGATTCGCTTTAGAATGTTATCAAGAGCAGATCGAACATCGTTGAGTGTACCGTCACTAAACTTATGGAGTTCATCAATACGCATCAATCTGTTCTTCTTGTCTTTATTCTGATATATGAATCCTTTGGGATTGGAGTATACTATATATGGTGTCTTTCATTTGAGATCTGATCTGTACGTATCTAGTTTTGTGAGGTTGAGCTTCTTTTGGTAACTTTCGATGCCCAAATGAAGATCTTCAACACGCCTTCTGATGACAATGCTTCTTGTAAACATTCGCAGTAAAACACCTAAAGCTAGACGTTCCTCAATATTAAGATTTGTCAGCTTGCCTTGAACAAGAAGAAGCAGCATGTCTTCGATGTCTTGAAGGTGAAGTCTATTGTAATCGCCTTCTTTGAATGTGTACAGCTTGTCGTCATCTCTACGAACAGTGATCCATTCCAGATGTTTGTAATTGTGTCATTCGACAATCGTAAGCTTCTGAATTCTAATGATTCTGTTTCTGGAGTAGACATCACGAGCAGATTCCCTGTTGACTGTGAATCCATAGAATTGTTTACGTTTTCGCCCCCAGTGAGAGATGCCCAGAGTGCATGTTTGTCGTAGACAATCGGCACTTCACTCCACATGGTGTTTGGGACCAAGTCTTCAATCCATTTGATGTGTCCATAATTTACAGCCATTGTCTTCGTCACTGAAGTAGCATAAGTTCGGCTTAAGACTCCACCACTTAAATACACAAGTTCGTTGTTGATGAAGTGATCAAATGGTATTACTCGATGACCTTGTGAATTAGGTATCAATGGTAAAGGCTTGCGAAGATCATGTGGATATTGCTGTCCTTCGGGGTTGTTCCAGTCTAGTTGATTAGTAGTTGCTTTGCCGACTTCTTCAAGGAAATATTCAAGTTCCACCAAACTCTTGCACAAACCTTTCATTAACTCGAATGTTGGACTGGCTAATAATTCTGGAGTCAGAGTATCAACTTTAAGCTGATTCAACATGAATGCTGAGAAGTCTAGAGGAGTGTCCATCAGTTTATTAAATGACTCACGAGGATCTTCATTCTGAGCTAAAGTTCTTATCCAAGGTTGAATTGGTCCATGTTTAGAAGGTAAAGTCTTGTTCCAATCACGGTCGGGAGTTGGAGGTTTTGTTGGTTTTTGAAACCAATGAGGATGCTGAGTGGTCTCATCAACAGGTTGATCTTCAGTAAATCCTGTATCAAACTCCTGATATGCGGGTTCTTCCAAGTCTTCGTCAGCGTGTATTGGTTCCTCTGCTTGAGCAGACTTGCCAGTAGACTTTTAATGAGATTTGGACCCTTCTTTAGACTTGCCAGTTGACTTGGAAGTCTTCTCCTTTGGTGCACTAGTTGACTCATGTTCTTTTCCAGCTCTTCTTCTCTTAGACCCCCGGTTTAATCCAGTAGAGGGTTCTTCGTCTTCATCGTCATCATCTTGACGTCTTTTAAGCGTGATAGTATCTCCATATGATGCAAGAATGTCTTTGTCAGATTCATAAGCGTCAACCAATGCTTTGTAGAGATTCTTCTATGGAACTGATCTGTCAATTGATTTGTTATTCTCCATTTTGTCTATGAGAATATTCTTCAGCTCAAGTTCAGATAGATTAGCTTCTACAGCATGAGATGTCTTAGCTTCATTGGATGAATGAATCAGAACTTCAGATTTAAGTTGTTCATTTACTGACTTCTCAATTCTCGGCAAAATCTTGGTGATTTGCTCCTTAACTTGCACTTTGACTTGCTCTTTGATGATTTTCCTTATATTTTCATCAACTTTATTGATGAAGTCTTCATTGTTAGTTTGAGCTTCGTTTCTAAGTCTGTCTGATTGTAGTTGAACAGCTGTTTTTATGGCTTCATTCATCTTGTTGGTAAGGTACGTATCAACAATACCGGGAATTGATGAAACTGCTTCAGCAAATAGGTTTGTTTGCTTGAATTCTGAGAAGTCGTCTTCCAAAGCTTTTACTCTATCTTCAAAATTAAATAAGGAACTAAAGGTTGGAAGATTTTGTAAAGAGGTACTTGGAACAATTGTTGGTGTTGAAACAGGTGTTTGTTGCTTAGGTTGAATGTGAGAAATAGGTGGTGGAGGAAGTGTTGTTACAGATGAAGGAGGCATTTCAACATTCGTAGTTACGGGAACATCTACCAGAGAAGTTGACTCAGTGTTCAGATTAAGAATGGAGTCAATACATGTATCTGGATTAGGGTTGAACATGTTGGAAATGAAGCCTGATGATACAGAAGAACTCTGCTATTGAATTTTAGGAGTGGCAGCTATTATTATCACATCAGTATCTTCTATGACTTGAGTACCTTTAACATTAGTCTGTGGAGCATTTGTCATTTCAGCATCTCTTCTTTCCAGATTGACAGGCACATCCCTGTATAATTCATTCACTTCTTCCTCTTCATTTGTCTCTTCTTCACCCAGCTCTTCTCCCTCAACATTGTCTCCTTGAGTTACTTCATCATATGTTTCATCATCAGTGGATTCAAAATGAGAAGGTGTTTGAACCCTCAGATCTGAACCCTCTTCTTCTTTATCTTTGTCATCTTGTCTTTCTTCTTCATTATGAGTGGAGAACTTGGGATGAACAAAGTCTTCACCATCATTGTCTGATTCAGTCTGTTCATTATCATCATCTTGAGCATCATCATCCTCATTATCAGCATTGTCATCATCGTCTTTATTTAAGCTTACTTCATCATCATCGTCCTCGTCACTGGACTTCCAAGAAATTTGTTCATCTTCATATCCATATGTAGGTACATCGAGAACCCCTGGTGAAACACCAATTCCTTCATTTGCACATGAACCGTTGGAGTGAGAGCTGTGAAATTGTGTCTTGCTTCTTTTGGTGACAATCTTTATCTGTTCAGCCTCAGACAATGCAATGTCTAATAAAGTCTCTAAACCTTGAGCAGGTTGCTTCTTCTTTCCTGATTTAGCCACCTTAGCTGTAGCTTTGAGTCTTTTACCTAGAGAAGCTGCAGGGTCTTGATTAGTCTTCTCCCTGGTTGATCTCCGTACATACTTTGGTTTTGGAATTACCTTTCCAGTAGCAAAATCATGATAAGTCTTGTACGCATCCGACTCCTTCATTGCTTGATTTGTTAGAGTATCAGGAAGTATGGCATCGTACTTTTGAACAATTTAATGCTTAGGGATGAATCTCATTGTGGTGAGAATAGGGTCATTATTAGCCATGTGCCAGTCCACCTTGTTTCTTCTTGGAATTGATTGATCTTTTGACATGAAGTGGTTGATAATAACTTTGGTGAATCTTGGATAGTACATGTCTTTGTTCTTCTTTGACACCTTGTTCTCGATTTGATAAACTAAGTCTTCCCATAAAAGGTAGACATAATCAACATTTTTCTGGTGATACATACCCCAAATGATTTGAGCCTGAGAGAGACGAAGTTGATCTAGTCCAGTTACTTTACCACTGAGACATTTGTTGATGATGGTTCTGAATGTTCTCCAAGGTTGATATAGAGTATCAACCTTGACATCAGAGAGTGACTTGATATCTCCAGGGTAACCAAGTTCTCTTATGAAAGCAAGAATTTCCTCTTTAAATGGAGGATCTTTAAACTTCTGGCCAGGAAGATTTGGGCAAATCTGGATCATATCTCTGAAAGTTTCCAGATCAAAAGAGTAATTATTTTTGTTCATCTTGAATTTGATGCAGTGCTTGTGATAGGAATCAGTAGCCCAGAATTCATGCATGTAGATGGCAGGTACACTTCCAGAGATCAAGAAGGCTTGATAAAAAGGAGTGAGAGAAAGAACATCCAAAGCAACTTGAAAAGTGGGTTCCTTGGGCTTGAATATGGTGCTCAATCTGTAGTTACAATTCCCAATCCTTAGACGTTGTTCTCGTGGAACAAGAGCATCGTCAAGGGCTTGCTGTTGTTCTTTTGTGATACTCATGATTCTGCTAAGAAAGAGTCAATACAGTTTATATATATAACCAAGTTTATATATAAGACACTATAGAGACCTTTTCACGCTATGGAACTTAAGGCATGCAACACATTTAGAGAACTAATCATGGAAAGGGTGAACTTAATTTGGGTTAGTTGACTTAATCCAATTTAAACTTGATTAGATTCCAAAGATAACCAATTTTAAATTTTGCTACCTAAAACAAGTTTTAAGTCACTTTCTAATTAGATTCTAAGTGTTTATAAGATTTTAGCCTTTTGTATCCTTTAAGTATGATTGAATCTGGTTGATTGAGTGAAAACTGTGAATCCGGTCAATATTGAGAACTGCAAGTTCGGTTACTATTGAAAAACTGCGAGTCCGGTCTTTATTGGAAACTGCGAGTCCGGTCAATAATAAAAAACTGCAAGTCCGGTCACTATTGGAAACTGCGAGTCCGGTCATTAATAAAAACTGCGAGATCAGTCAATATTAGGAACTGCGAATTCGGTCACAGGTACAGATTGCGAGTTCGGTCACTAGCTAAAAACTGCGAATTCGGCCACTAAAGGGAACTGCGAGTTCGGTCACTTATGGGAACTGTGAGTTCGGTCAAAAGTACTAACTGCGAGTTCGGTCTCTATTACAAACTGCGGAGTCCGGTTAGTTAAGGGACAAATGCAAGTATGGTTTATAGGATAAACTTGCTAGTTCGGTCATTCAATCATAACTCGAATCGGTCATAACTTGCACTGATAGTTCGGTCCTTACAAATACTGCGGTCCGGTCTATAAATTGCTTTACTGCTAGTTCGGTCAAAACAAGAATACTGCGAGTCCGGTTAAACCTATGGACTGCGAGTTTGGTTAACTCTATCATTTGCGAATCCGATTAATTCTATGGACATGTGAGTCCGGTTATAACTAACACCTTGTGAAACTGATTCGAGCACTCAAGTGAATTTGTAATCATGTTATAACATCAAGATTCAAGCATATAGCATCATAGACATCATATAAACAACTTTTTGCTTCTTTACTAACTCAGAATCAAACAAAAATGATAACCCAAACGATTTTTTAGCGCCTAAATCAATTCGCGCCAAATTAATTCAACATAAGGAAACTAACATATCAATTTATTGATTATCAAAGCACACACTCATTTCAAAGAATACATTTTACCACTTATCTAACACAAAACACACCAACTGTGCTTACTAGAACTCAATAAATGAACACTATTCATCATCAAGAATCAGCACTTTCAACAAAAGAGTTATCCTTATTCAAAACTAATTTACACGAGTCATTTATATCTAAATGAGAACAAAACCCCTCTATTAATTTTTGTTTTTATTTAGTTTTAATTTTGAAGAACCCTAATTTGATTTTTAGGGTTTACGAAATTAAAACCTTGTAAAAATGAGATTCTTTCGAGATGCAGCATTATTAGAGTGTAGGGAACAATGTTTTAGATATACCCTAAGCACGAAATTAACTGGAAATCGAGTTGGAGGATATGGCAACAATGATCCTCTATGGATCTTTCTATTGATAATAAATTGTTTTTGTGCTTTTGTAATCGGTGCCAAACCCTAATGCTAAAGGTTTCTTTTATAGAGAAGAAACCCTAAATTGGTCAACAAGAAAACTAAAATCACGTAAGAGATATACATCAATCTCTTCCTAATTTATCTCATTCCTATATTAATGAGATAATACTAGAATATAACTATAATTCCTTAATTACATTAATTACGTCTATAAATAACAATCAGCAGATTCTATCTCTGTCAACAGAAACGAGAACATGACCAGCAGAAACATAATCAGCAGGAATGCTACTTGAACTGCCAGCAGGAACGACTTAATGCTATCAGCAGAAACGAACATCTCTAACAGCAGAAACGACACTTAGTCGTTTTTAATTTGTCCCAACAGTTAGTTTGGATTTATCCACGTTAACTAATCTTTAACTGGCTAAGGAAGATCTGTTTATTAGGACTACACAATTTATTATATATCTATTTTCTAACATTATTTCTTACTATGTAGAATGGTTTAGACACAAGGACTGAGAGGTCACGAAAACAGTTGAAGGAAAAAAAGAACAGGGAAAAGAAGATCAGAGGAGTCAAGAAGGTAAATCATTCTTTTACAATTTGAACTTACCTGAGAGAATACAAATACTAATTAAGCCGTTTAATGTTATTATTTTGTCAATTTAACAATCTCAGGATTGGTGTTAATATATGAATTTATTTGATTGTGCAGAACAAGGCTGGAGATGCTGCCAAGAAGAAGAAGTAAGCTCAGAGAGATTTTTTTTGGTTCTCAGGATAATCTATGAGGGTTGTAGTTCTGGTCACAGTGCATGTTTACGTCTTATCTACATCTTCTGTTGTAGCTTATGAATGTGTTACAAAACGGTGCGTACATGATCCTCAACGGCTTATGATCATCAATGGAAAAACCAAATACGCAACATCTTAACACGGTTATCTATCTCCTTTCCTTTTCTTTTGTAAATGTTTGTTATACGCAGTTTTAGTGTTATATTTGAAGTAATAGTTAATAATCGCTTCTTCTTGCAGAATATCTCTGTAGAAAATATCCTTCCAAAAGGAGTGATTCATAGATGTCTTAGCTGCAATAACTGCCAGAAGGTTTGAGATAATTATTTATGTTATATTATCTTCTAATTTTCTAGTGCTTAACCCTTGATTACTACTTTTGCAGGTTGATGCATGTTGGTATTCTGAAGAGGGCTGCAGGCCTCCATAACTATACAAAAGTCGAGCACACCGACCCGCTTTCACTGGGCCAACCTGACTCCTGACCGATCTGCTCGACCCGCCCTATTTTTTAGCCAACCCGTCTTATACCCGATGACATGCACTTCTTTATTTGTTTCTAGGGATACGTGTCGACTCCAAATGCTATACCACCACAAACACAAAACACAATCTCACATCATCTTGACTCATCTCTCACAATCCAATACCCCTTTTTCATCTCATGATAACCATCCGTCAATCGAATCTCATAATCACAGACAATTTTTGAGAGTATTTTTGAGGTATATGCTTGAGTTTTTTTATAGATCTATCTAATTATTCTATATTTCGAGGGTCAGGTATGATGTTTTTTTATATTCAATCTTTTTGTTTGGTTTTTATTTTTTTGTTATTGATTTTGGATGTTTGAATATGACTTTATGTGTTTGTAAGATGTGGTTGATGGGTTTAGGTTGCTTAAAATAAGCAGGTAAGCTGAAAAATAAGCAATTTAAACACCGTCTTATTTTTGTTTTTCTATATGTAGGTTCAGTTGTTCACAAAGTTTTATATACAAGGAATATACGACATTAACACATAGTGGAATTATACTTTGCAGCCAACTGTTGTTGTTACATGATCCCTTGAAAGGCATGTCTAAAGATGAGCTCGGACCACAGAATGAGTTGTGTGGAGAAAGAAGAAAGGATGATTTATTTGGTCGTGTTGTAGGTAACCTTTATTTTTTTACCTTTTTATTATGGTATGTTTTGTTTTTTTATAAGATTGAAAATCAATTAAATTTGACCATCTCTTTATCTAAAGCAGATAAACCGGATTCGATGCTTCAAAACCAAGTACTGACAAAACAAATTATGGAGATCGGTAGGTTGCACTTTGGTACTGGATTAGGTTTTATTGCAGATGGTTTGCCTGTAATGAGAACTGACACGCCTTATGGTGGAATTCAGATTCTGGTTGTAGAACGACCAGATTGCAATTCCTTAAATAGCTACAAATTCTTTTAGAATTTGGGTTTCGCTGATGTTGTTCAGATGCCTACCACCGTTCTTTTTTCTTATTAGCAGAACACATGCGTTATAAACGCCGGCGCAAGCAGTACTTGGATTGGAGGTATGGATTTGATATCTACATGTACAATACAAGTAATCTTTACTATATGCAAGAACCAGAGAGAGAGAGAGAGAGAGAGAGAAAGAGAGAGAGAGAGAGAGAGTGGGTTAGATGAGCACTTAGAGAGAGAAAATAAACTTGTAATATTATGTGTGAAAAATGAACAACCAACCACCTCTCTAAGGCATGGAGAGGTTGTTTATATACCTTATTGGGCCCCGACCCCTAGTTAGGCTTTCATGGGCTTTCCATGGGCTTTTCCTAACTTAGCCTATTAAGGTTCCAAAAATAACTAAACGAGCTATCTATCGATATACATGGAAGTGACCGACACTTTTCGTGTTCCTAACAATCTCCCCCTAAGGGAGGTTACTCCATTTTACAAAAACTTAAACCTAGCATACTATGCTGAGTCTTCATTCTTGTGCTTGCAGACTTGAATTTACTTCCTTACTTCTTCTTGTGAATTATCGTTGTAGTGATCTTGGCTTTTTAGGTGGTGCACGACTTCCTTTTGACTTTAACTTGTATGTGAGTATGTGATCTTGAGCACTATGAGATCATCAACCAAGCATAATCTCTTTTCGCCATCTTGTAATCTTTGCCATCTTGTGAACTTGTGACTTCTGTGACTTTTTGATCAACATGCTCATACCTTTCTTGATTTGATAGCTTGAAAGCTTTAATGATGCATCTTTCTTGAAGTTCTTTAACTTTAACACTTTGTCACTTCGAGAAAGACGTTCGGTATCAGAGTGACAAAAACTTCTTTGAAATTATTTGATTTTAATACTTTGTCACTTCAAGAAAGACGTTCGGTATCAGAGTAGCGGAAGTCCTGAAACATGCACTTGAGCTTTCATGATGTCTTTATGTTTGTCGGTCGGGTATGAGCATGTGGCTATGAATCTGTAAGTCATCTGGAACCAGGTACCTCCATGACCATCTTTAAGTATCCTGCATTAAAACAGTTAGCAATAAAGCGGGGGACAAATATGGCTATGTCATTCGCCCATGTTTGGTTGGAGTAACCTTTGAATCCGTGAGGATCGACCTGTGATCAGGTAGATTCAATTTAAGAAGAATCTCCTTGACAGGATTTCCAGCTTATAGTATTGAATCTTTCTAACACATATGTATAAGATTCATCGTACTCAACATGTTCTCATTATCGGAACGTCTCAAAGCAGACAATACGATAAGAGTGAACCAGTGAGTTACTGCTCACCGATTGAAATAGAAAAATCGATTTGAAAATCAATCGACGTGTCACTTACTAAAGTGGTTTTGTGACACATCGAGAGTGTTAATCATTTCAAACATTCATCATCAATCGTCAATTCATAACCTGGAACAAGTTTGATTCTTATAGAATCGCACCATCGTTTCTTTCTAGTTGTCACAAGCTTGATTCGTATAGAATTGCACAAGTCACCTACCATGAGCTTGTTTGATGTTGGCTCATGCTGGACTTCCATCTTCATTGTGAATACGTAAGTATCACTCGGATGTTCTGGCAAAATCACAAGGATAATGCGTAGGACTCTTTATATATTTCTCGTTATTCACATTGTGTGAGATAGCAAGCATAATTTTGACAAGTGTCCTATGAGATTTATGGATGATATCTTTTGGCTCTAGACTTAATAGTGCACTTTGTTTTTAGTGATCGTAGACTGGAGCAGACTACCACCTTTTCTATATCAACTAACTCGGAATGAGAAAGTCAATAAAAATGCGTGTAATCTCTGTGAGAAATGAAACAAGAGACTGTTGAGAGACCTTGAATGGCTAGGGAGGGTTGTGCATAGCGTCACTGGGTCCATGACTGTCTTCAATGTCAGACAACATCTTAGTGTTTCCGACAGATTATGTATTGACCTGGTTTCTACCGAAGTGTATGGAGGGCTTCTTTCTTTTCACCCTTTATCCTTAATTTCTTTTTCATTCTTCAACCCCTTCAGCGCTTACCGAGACTTAACTAACACCTTGTTGGGTTTATTCTAGTGCTAGCTCCATCTCAGTCGGCACTTTTCTTGATTCTCACTTTTTCTCCTTTTGTATCATACCTAAGGACTTCTACACTAACTAGTGTATATCCCTGGGTAGATCCCTCCGGTTTTGGCTGGATCATGGGATTTGAATACCTAAGCCTAACCGCCTTATAACTCTATAAATTTAAGTACATGGTCGGTCTTTTGGGTATTTTATCACAATCCTTCCAAAATTATTGAAAAATTTCAATCAAAGTGTTTGATATAAATATCAAAAGGTTTACACTTTGAGAGTTTTTTCATCATCACTAAAAGCTCCCCCTTAACATGTGCATTGTAATCGTAGTACATGCTAAGTGTGTAGTGCATTTAGTCCATTTTATCTAATCACATTTCAATATAAATTAGATTCAGTTTAATCACATTTTCTCCCCTTATCGAAAGTGTTAATCCCTTGATATTTTGTATATCAATTGATTAAACGTACGGGGACAAAATGTTATATAATATCTAACAGGAACATTTTAATGCCCCCCCCCCCTCTGTTTTTGAGGGTTTATAAGACAGTGTTGAGTACAATAATTTGAAATTTTTTGAATTTACTAAGAAATTCTTGAAAATTTTATACTCGAGAACTCCTTAACATCACCTTAATATCTACACTAAATATATATAAATTTCACAAGTTATTTATTATGTATAAGGATTGACCTTTTATTGATGAGGAAAACATATGATAAATCATATGGTCCTTTGTAGCAGCCGAAGGTCACCCTCGTACGGTCTCCCACCAACAAATCTTTCCAAACTTCTTATTATCCTCCTCGACTTGAGCTGTTTGTCGATCGCCTAGATCATAGCTTTTGCTCGTTCCCTATCACTCAGTCTCCATATTGTCTGTGGTATATATTCCATCCTAATCCCTTTCAGATGATCATTAAGATCAGTCCAAACATCATCGAGTGTACCGTCACTAAACTTGTGGAGTTCATCAATACGCATCAACTTGTTCTTCTTGTCTTTGTTTTGATAGATGAAGCCTCTGGGATTGGAATATGCTGTATAGGCATCCATGCATTTGAGATCAGATCTGTACGTATCCGGCTTTGTGATGTTGAGCTTCTTTTGGTAACTCTCGACACCTAACTGAAGATCTTCAACACGCCTTTGGATGACAATACTTCTTGTAAACATCCTCAGAGAGTCACCAAAAGCTAGACGATCTTCAACATTAAGATTTGTCAGCTTGCCTTGAGCAAGAAGGATCAGTATATCTTCGATGTTTTGAAGGCGAAGCCTCTTGAAGTCTCCTTCCTTGAATGTATAAAGCTTGTCATCATCTCTACGAACGGTGATCCAATCCAAATGTTTGTAGCCATGCCATTCGACAATTTGAAGTTTTGTGACAGCAATGATTCTACGTTTGTAGTAGACATCACGAGTAGATTCCCTATTAGCAGCAAATGCATAGAATTGTTGACGTTTGCGTCCCCAATGAGAAATTCCCCAGAGTGCATCTTTGTCGTAGTTGACCGGCACTTCACTCCACATTGTGTTAGGGACCAAATCTTTAATCCATTTGATATGACCATAATTTGCAGCCTTGGTCTTTGTAACGGAAGTTGCATATGTTCGACTTGAGACACCACCAGATAGATACGCAAGGTTGTTGTCGATGAAGTGATCAAACGGTATAACTTGACGACCGCGAGAGTTAGGTATCAATGGTAGTGGCTTTCGCAGATCATGAGTATATTGCTGTCCTTCAAGGTTGTTCCAATCCAGTTGATCCATGGTTGCCTTGTAGACCTCTTCAAAGATATATTCTAGCTCGACCAAACTCTTGCATGTGCCTTTCATCAGCTCAAATGTTAGACCGGCTAGTAATTCAGGTGTTAGAGTATCAACTTTGAGCTGATTCATCATAAATGCTGAGAAGTCCAAAGGGGTATCCATTAGCTCATCAAATGATTTACGAGGACCTTCTTCCCGAGCCAGATTGCTTAACCAAGGTTGAACTGGTCCATGATCAGTAGGCAAAGTCTTATTCCAATCACGATCGGGAGATGGAAGTCTAGTGGGTTTCTGAAACCAATCAGAAGGCTTAGGGGTCTTATCAACTGGTTGATCTTTAGTACCTCCAGTTTCTAACTCCTGATGTGCGGGTTCTTCCAAATCCTTAGCGGTGTGCATTGGCTCCTCTGCGTGAGCAGACTCGCCAACAGACTTGCGAAGAGATTTAGACCCTTCAGTTGACTTGCTAGTTGACTTGGGTGTCTTTTCCTTTGGTGTACTGGTTGACTCGTGTTCTTTTCTAGCTTGTCTTCTCTTAGACCCCCGGTTTGATCCAGCGGAGGGTTCTTCGTCTTTATCCTCATCATCTCTTCATATTTTAAATGAGACAGTATCACCATAAGTGTCAAGAATGAGCTTGTCACTTTTGTAAGCTTCAACCAATGCCTTATAGAGATTCTTTTGTTCATTAGATTTGTGGATTGACTTATTGCTCTCCATCTTTTCAATGAGAATCTTCTTCAGCTCTAATTCAGATAGGTTGGCAGCTATAGCAAGAGATGTCTTTGATTCAGTGGATGAGCGAGTCATAATCTCAGCTTCGAGTTGTTCATTTAATGTCTTCTCACTTTTTGGCAAAATCTTGGAGACTTGTGCCTTAACTTGTTCTTTGACTTGGTTCTTGATTATTTTCTTTATGTTGTCATCATGTTTATTGAGAAAGTCTTCATTTTTGGCTTGAGATTCATCTCTGAGTCTATTAGATTGCATATGAACAGTTGTTTTGACGGCTTCATTCATCTTGTTTGCAAGGTACGCATCAACAATGCCAGGAATGGAAGAGACTGCTTTAGCAAATTGGTTCGTTTGCTTGAACTCAAAGAAGTCGGTTTCCAAAGTTTTAAGTTTATAGTCAAACCCGAATAAAGAGCCAAAATTAGGAAGATCTTGTAGGGAGGAGCTTGGAACAGTTGTTGGTGTGGGAACTGGTGTATGTCGCATATGTGTGATGAGAGGAGTGGGTGGTGGAGGAAGAGTTGTCGCAGACACAAGAGGTGGCGCAGCAATAGTGGTAACCGATTCATCTACAAGTGAAGTTGCCTTAGTGTTAAGAGTAAATATTGAGTCAATACCTGTATCTGGTTTAGGGTTGAGCATGTTAGAGACGAAGCCAGATGATACAGAAGAACTCTGTTGTTGGTCTTCAAGAATGACTGGAGTAATGATCACATGAGTGTCTTCTGTTACTTGAGTAGTTTGAACATTAGTCAGTTGAGCATCCGTCAATTCAACATCTCGTCCTTCTAGATTGACGTTCAGATCCCTATATAATTCATTCCTTTCACTTTCTTCATTGTTTGAATCTTCATCCATCTCTTCACCCTCAATATTCACACCTTGAACTTCTTTATCATCATCTTCATCATCAGTAGATTCAACATGTAAGGGTGTTTGAACTATAGGTCAAAGCTTTCTTCTTCTCTTTCTTCTTCATCATGAGTTGAGAACTTAGGATGATAAAGTCATCACCATTGTTGTCTGAATCTGTTTGCTCATTATCATCATCTTGATTATCATCATCGTCAGTATCATCGTCTTCACTCACATTCACTTCATCATCATTGTCTTCTTCACTTGACTTCCAAGAAATTTGCTCATCATCAGAGTCATAAGTTGGTACATCAGGAACCCCTGGTAAACTACCAGTTCCTTTATCTGCACCTGAGCCGCTGGCGTGAGAGATGTGAGTTTGTGTCTTGCTTCTTTCAATGACCAGCTTCAGTTTTCCAGCTTCTGTTAAAGCAACTTCAGATAACACTGTGAGACCTTTGTCCATAGACGTCTTTGCAGGTTGCTTCTTCTTGGCAGGTTTAGCCGCTTTTGCTGAAGTCTTGAGTCTTTTGCCTTTAGTGGTTGAAGAAGTCATTGTCTTGTTAGATCCAATTTGTTTCTTCTTGATACTTGCTTTCGTTTTTGGAGGTTAAGCTCCTGAAGCAATGGCATAGTACTCTTCGTAGGATTCAGAGTTTTTGATATCATCATTCGTCAATTCATTTGGTAAAATGGAACCATATAGCTGTGTGTCTTCATGCCTGGACACAACCTTTATCGTGCTAAACATGTAGTCATCCCTGGCATAGTGCCAATTTACACTGTTTCGTCTTGGAATTGATTGATTTTTAGTCATGAAGAAGTTGACGATGACCTTGGTGAAGCGAGGGTAGTACATCTCATTACTCTTTTTGACATTCTTGTTCTCAACTTGATAAACGAAATCTTCCCACAGAAGGTAGACATAGTCTACGTTCTTCTTATGGTACATGCCCTAGAGGATTTGAGCTTGAGAGAGTCAAAGACTGTCGTATCCGGTACTTTTTCCACTCAGACATTTGTTGATAACCGCAGCAAATGATCTCCAAGGTTGATGCAACTTGTTGACATTGACATCGGTGATCATTTTAATCTCACCACTGTGACCAAGATCTCTTAGAAATGTGAGAATTGCCTCTTCAAAGGGTAGTTCCTCGAATTGCTGATTAGGGAGTTTAGGGCATATTTGAAGCATTTCTCTGAAGTACTCAAGATTCACAATATGTTTCTTGTTGTTCATCTTGAAACGAATTGAGTGATGATGAACTGTAGCAGTGGCCCAAAACTCTTGCATGTATATTTCTGGAACATCAGCTGAGATCTGGAATGCCTTGTAGAAGGGAGTGAGTTTCAACACATCATAGACCACTTGAAGAGTTGCTTCTTTGGACTTGAGATCTGAGCTTAGTCGAAAATTACTTTTTCCAATCTTGAGACGGTTGGCAGGAGCAACTAAAGCGTCATCCAATGCAATCTGTTCAGCTCTTGTGGTGTCCATTGTTCTGCTTAAGAAAGAATCAATACAGTTTATATATAACCAAGTTTATATATTACTATATAGACCTTTTATCTTAACGTTTTATGTGTCATCATGTTGTGAAAACTAAGACCTGTAAGACTTTTAGCACTTGTAAAGATATATTCCACTAGATGGCAACTTAGGTAGACTTATGAGCTTAAGGAATTAAGGCAACCATTTTAACAATTTAGGAATCGTGGTTTTTCTAACTAGTAGAGAATGTAGATAACCTAAGATGTATATTGGTTTTTCCTTGATTTTACCTTGTGTTTAAGCCTATTTTACCTTAATTAGATAGCATAATTAACCAATTTTAATTAGCCTACTAAATTAAGTTTTAATTTGCCTTCAAAGTTGAAATTTGATCTTAAGTGTTTTTGGTCTAAATCCATTAGATCGGTTTTTTTTATAGACTTTACTAGATCGATTCCTGAATGAGAGCTAGATCGGGTCTTAAAAAAATCTACTAGATCGGTCCTCAAATGACATGATTAGTTCGGTTCCCATGAAGCTTTGACTAGATCGGGTCTCAAAGAATTGGACTAGTTCGGTTCTCAAAGAACATGTCTAGATCGGGTCTCAAAGAACATGACTGGTTCGGGTCTCAAAGAACATGACTAGTTCGGGTCTCAAAGAACATGTCTAGATCAGGTCTCAAAGACTTTTGTCTGGATCAGGTCTTAAAGTAACTGACTAGATCGGTTCCTTAAGGAAGCGACTAGATCGGTTCCTAAAGGATCTGACTAGATCAATTCCTGCAAGAAAACGACTAGATCGGTTCTAAAGGAACTGACTAGATCGGTTCCTGAAAGAAGACGACTAGATAGGTTCCTAAAGGAACTGACTAGATCGGTTCCTTAAGTAACATCAACTCGTTCGGTTCATAAAGCATTCTTTTAGATCGGTTTACAAAGAAATTTTCTAGTTCGGTTTCATACACAAATAATTCACTAGACATAATTTTTTGCATTCAAGATGATCATTATGCATTTAACAACATAAAAATATCATTTAGACACAATTCTAACACCAATAATCCACTGATTCATCAAGAATTTTCAAAAACACGAACACTTTCACACAATTATCATACTTATACAATTATCTATGGATAAGGGTGCGTTTTAATGGCTCACACACATTCGATAATTGATAAACATGCAATCAAATATAAAACCCATCAAGATTTAACACTATCTCCTAAACCCTCAAATTTTTGAGTATACAATCGGACATAAGTCATTCATATGATAACCATTTACAAAACTGATTTACACGAGTTCACATGACACCTAAACAAACAAAACCCCTCAACTAATTTGATATTTTAACCAATTTTGAAATTCAAGAACCCTTATTTGATAATTAGGGATTTCAAAATCAATCTTGGATAAAAATCCAATTTCTTTGAGACGTGAGTAGTTTAAGTGAATGAGATCATTTTTCTAATTGTACCTTAATCGAGTTAACAACTGGAGATGATGATCGATCGAGAGACAGTGTGAAAATGTGAAGTATGTGTGTTTGTGTAAACAGGGAGCAGGTTGGGGTGGGAAGGGGTTATTAAAAACAAATTTGATTGTAACACATTTGGCCCCTCAAGTTTCAACTCTTATCAATTTTGCATAATTAGATTTTATAAGGCATATACAAGTTAAACAAATAGCACAAAGAGTCCCTAATGTTTACACTATCATACCTATAGACTTAATTTTTGCAAAACTACTCCCTAATAGGCGTAAACACATAACATATAAGGCACATGAAAGCTAAGCTCAATTATCTTTCCTTAAATGATATTCCGTTATTTGTTTAAAATATTTTTCCAATTAAACTCATGATTATTATGAAGAAGAATTTTTTTGACATTTTCTCCCCCTCAAACAATGACCCATTTTCTATTAAAAGATCTGTAGTCGTTGTTTGAGAAGTCGAATGTCTTTGAAAAAGCATTTTCTAATGAAGCAATGTGATATCTTTGAGAAACAAACACCAAAATAAGATTTCTCTTATTTTAACACATGAGCGCACTGACACGTACACTTATGGTTATATAGAAAGCACGGGTTGTGATGCAAAGTAATCATAAGCCTTTGCATGGTCATTAAGTATACCATGCCTGAGAATAAATTCCCGTTGAGAGGCCAAGTTTCCTTTTTGAAATACTTACCTTTAAAATGAAGACCGGGTTGCTATCTGAAATAATAGCAAGCCATCTGACATGTTTTGAAAACATTTGAAACTTCTGCTCGAACTTCATTTACCGCCTCGTATCATTATTGAATGACATTTCTAAGACCGTAAATATTATCGATTTTCAGAAGACATGCCATTATTACTTCTTTTTATATTTTTCTCATTTTTTAATTTTTTTCTTTGGTTTTAAGGATTTTATATTTTTGTAATTTAGTTTTATAAAAGTTTTCTAAAAATAATTTTTTTTTGTTTTTATGATTTTTAATATATACATATTATACATGATATTTGAATAGGTACCACCACTATTCATCAATTTCATCTGCCAATTGTTTCAGAATCTTCGACGTAAAACTCCGCATCCCAGCTTGTTGATCAGAAATTCAATTCTTTCTCGGCCAAGAGCTTTAGTGAGGATGTCCGCCGGTTGATACTCCGTATTGACAAAGTAAAGTTTGATCACTCCATTCTCAACATGCTCCTTGATAAATTGAAATCTGATGTCTATATGCTTTGATCTAGAATGTTGAACGTTGTTGTAACATAAGGCCATAGCGCTTTTGTTATCACAGTACATTGGAATTTTATTGAATCCAAAGCCATAGTCGGTAAGCTGTGATCTCATCCAAAAGACTTGAGCACAACAGCTAGACAAAGCAATATATTCAGCTTTCGTACTGGATATCGCAGCGCTTTTCTGCCTTTTAGATGACCAGCTAACAAGTCTATCTCCCAAGAACTACATACTACCACATGTGCTACGTCTTGTATCTTGACAACCAGCATGATCCGCATCTGCAAATGCTGTTAGAGCAATCGAAGAATCCTTCGGATACCATAGTCCCCGATTTACGGTTCCTTTTAGATATCAAAAGATCCTTTTGACCGCATGTAAGTGCTTTTTGGTAGACCGAGCCTGATACCGGGCACACATGCATATAGCAAATTGTAGGACAGGTCTACTGGCTGTAAGATAAAGGAGGGTGCCTATCATACCATGATAGTGTGACAGATCAACGACTTTCCCTTCTTTATCCTCATCCAGTTTGGATTTCTCCACCATGGGAGTATTCACTGGGTCACAAGAGTCGAAACCGTATTTCTTTAAAGATTCAAGGGCATATGCTGACTGGTTAATAAAGATGCCTCTGGGACATTAAGAAATCTGTAGTCCTAAGAAAATTGAGATTTTGCCCATCATTGACTTCTTAAATTTTGAACACATGATTTTAGCAAATAGGTCACAAAGTTCAAGTGTAGATGCAGCAAAGATAATATCATCGACATATATTTGTACCAGAAGTAATTCCTTGCCTTCCCTACGGATGAACAGAGTAGGATCCACTAAGCCTTTGGAGAAGTCTTGAGATATTAGGAATGAAGACAACATGTTATACCACGCGCGTGGAGCTTGTTTCAACCCATAAAGAGCTTTCTTAAGCTTGTACACGTGATTGGGGTTATCTGGATTCACAAACCCGTCCGGCTGGCTAACATAAACCTCTTCCCGCAGATTACCATTCAGAAACGCATTCTTCACATCCATTTGGTAGACGACCATGTTCATGTGAGCGGCAAACGCGAGAAAAATCCTTATAGCCTCTAATCAATTCCCTCTTCTTGTTCTTTAGAATGCCACCTAGTTCGTCTAGCTTCACTTTGTAGATCCACTTCAAAGTAATAACCAAGAATTTATCTGATCAGGGTACGAGCTCCCATACTTTAAGGCATTCGAACTTATTGAGTTCTTCTTGCATTGCTTCGATTCAGCAGGATTGAGTCAAAGCATCTTTATACGTCTTGGGTTCAACAACAGTTAGGAAAGCATCGTAGTAACAAAAAAGAGCTTGCACATGTAATTGCATCCTTGTGCAAACTGGTCTAGTGAGTTCACCGATTATATTTTCAAGTGGATGATCCTTAGTACATTTGCTATTGTGTTTAGAAATTTGGTGATCGGGATGCACAATTATATGACTAATATTCGTTGATGAAGATTGATCAGAAGGAACTTCTAGAATAGGGATACCAAAGTACGGATCATTACCTATATGTGCAACTTCAATATCATGATTGTCTTCTTCAACATCGTTAGGAATGACAGGATGTTGAGTTTCGGGTGTTGTTTGAGAGTTACTTGGTGATGGTGCATCTTGGTTAACAGTTGTTGAAGAAGGTGAACCGGTTGAGACAGCAGGTACTGGAGCAACTACTTCAACAATTGGAGCAATGACTTCAGGGGCTGGGTTATCAACACTAGGTGGAGGAGTGAGTAATTCATCAAACAGCGGTTGAAACAATATATCCCAAACACTTCTTGAAGGTGGTACAAACAGCGTTGAAGGAGGATGGTTTGGTACGAGTCCTGAACTGATTTGTTGCAGGAGTCATTTTATGAAGTGTGAGTCCTAAACAACTGTGTTCAAAAGCCATTGCAGTCAGCTCATCAAAATCTACATGAATTGTCTTAATGATTCGTCTGGTACGTCGGTTGTAAATTCGAAATGCTTTCTTTGTGGGTGCATAACCAATGAAAATGCCAATATCAGCCTTTGGTTGTAACTTACCCAAATTCTCACTATCATTTGTCGGATAGCAGAGTGCACCAAATACATGGAAAAATGATAAGTCGAGAGGTTTGTCATGTAAAAGCTCATTTGGTGTTTTGTCGTGACGTAGGCGTATGATGGAACGATTTTGGGTGTAACATGCGGTAGCAACTGCTTCTGCCCATAAAAATAATGGAGTTTTTGCATAAATCAACATTGTGTGGGCAGCTTCAATTAGCGTACGATTTCGTCTTTCAACGACACCATTTTGCTGTGGAGAGCGAGCAATAGATGTTTCATGACAGATGCCAACCTTCTCATAATATTCACGCAAAGTTTCATTAACAAATTCAGTTTCATAATCTGTTCTGATTCGTCGGACAGGTACTTTAAGCCACACTTGGATCATCTTGAGAAACTTGATTATAAAATCTGAAGCTTCATATTTTGACCTTAAACATTTAACCCATGTGAATCGAGAGTAATCATCGACAATGACGAGGATGTACTTCTTTCCATTAACACTTGCGACACGCATTGGTCCACAAAGATCCATGTGCAAAAGATAGAGTTTTTCTTGGTTGGTGTCTTCAGATTTAGGTTTGTGGGGTTTCTTCTTGCTTTTACCCATTGCACAAGCAGAACACAGATGGTCCTTTTCAAATTTTAGCTTAGGGAGACCTCGAACAAGACCGTGTCTAGCTAAATGGTTGATTGCACCAAAGTTTAGATGAGACAGACGTCGGTGCCATAGCCAGGACTTAGTCTTTGAGGCCTTTGACAAGAGACATATAGGAGAGGACGCCATCATATCTCTAAGAGACAGAGTATACAGATTGTTGCCTCGAGATCCAGTCAATAGATCAACACCTTCTAAATTATGAATGAAGCAGGTGTGTTGACGAAAAGCAACTTCAAGGTTCGAATCACAAAATTGCCCAACGGAGAATAAGTTGTGTCCAAGTCCTTCCACGTAGTAAACCCTTGATATCGTAACATTCCCAATCTGATAATCACCATATCCCAATATCTTTGCCATGTGATCATTTCTGAATTTGACTGTACCCAAAAACTTATTGACGAAATTAGTGAACTGAGAGCGATCTCCAGTCATATGCTTGGAGCAACCAGAGTCCAAATACCAGAGAACAATTTGGACGACC
This sequence comes from Tanacetum coccineum, assembly GCA_026074375.1. NCBI lineage: Eukaryota > Viridiplantae > Streptophyta > Magnoliopsida > Asterales > Asteraceae > Tanacetum > Tanacetum coccineum. The sequence goes on along the minus strand of BQNB010028052.1, from coordinate 7,015 downwards.
TGCATTTATAAAGAGAGGAAGATGGAACATCAGAAACTATGGATCCCAAAGATTTACTAGGTTCCTTTTTGTTAGCAGATACAGATTTAAGAACCTTAGATTTGCTAACAGGAACATTAGTTTTAGATTTCCTAGGTTTCCTTGAGTAAACCAATGTTACAACAGGCTTAGGTGTTTCATTTTCTAGAGCAGTTGGTTTCCTAAGGGGTACTTCAGTAGTTGTGGTAATCCTAGTTAAAGGGCACGCATTTCCTACCATAGTGAAGGTTCGACTAGTAGGTCTCCAGATGTATCCAATATTTGAAAACACCTTTCTTGTTGGTTTCCAAGCTTTTGTCTTTGAACTTTTGTTAACAGATTTAGATTTTTTACGAGCATTCACATTATTGATAAACTCAAGAACACAAAAATCATGATTATCAGAAAGCATGCAACCATTACAGTTAACACATTTAAGTTCAGAATTCGTATTAAGCTTGGAATGCTGCACATGAGCAGTTCTTTTAGGTTGAACAACACAATCGTTATTTTTCAAACTAGATTTAACTTTCCTAGGGTGGGCTTCTACTTTATTCTTCTGAGTACTACTTGGTGTTTGCCGAATCTTATCTTTCTTTGTATTGCCTAAAGGCTGTGATCTGCTAGCACTTGTAGACGGTTTTACTCCTGTAGAAGACAACATAGGTTTGTTAGAAACTAGGTTTGATGAAGAGTTTGTTTTTATGATTGTGTTTCCTGAGGATGTGACGGTCTTAGTGAATCTAACGCTTTTGTCCTTGTTCTTTGGGGTCACAGCCACTAATTTTCCATCAGCATTGTTGATACTAGGGCAGGTTTTACTAATGTTTGTAAGCAACTCCTGAACTAGTTTAGCATACCTATAGGCAGATTATAAGGATTGATCTAGTGGATATTTTGATTTAACATGCTCAACTAGATCCCTAAGAACGGTAGCTTCTTCTTGAGTGTGGTTAATATAGGTAGAGTGAGCTGTCTGTTTATTCAACAATTTAGGGGTTATTGGTTCCACATCAATCTTAAGCATTTCTGGATCACTAGGGTGTTTTGTAACGTAATTATTAACTAGAGCTCTTCCTTTAAGTTTCCTTAAATCATTCTTGACTATAATTACCAAAACTTTTTCCTAAAGACTAGCATTTAAATCAGAAATTTCCAGAGACTTTAGATTGACTTGATTAATTAAATCATCACATTGTTCTTTTGATCAAATACATGCTGGTTTAATCGAGTCATAAAGTTGCTTATAGGTCTGTTTCAAATGCTCATTCTCAGCAATAAGCTTTGTCACCCTATGATCCAATTCAATATTTATAGTTTCAATCTATTCTAAGTCCTTTTTAATCTTATCCTCATTCTGTTTTACACTTAGAGATTTAATTCTCTCTTTTAACTTCTTTATGACCGTGTCCTTTTCTTGGGACTAAGCTTTTAATTCATTTAATTCAAACAATTGATCAAAACTTGGAGCACTTTGATTTGAAACAGAATTATCCTTTTGAAAAATTTCCTGATTATGTTGAATATCAACTTCTAAGGAGATGCAATGTTTTTCAAGAGTGGTAAAACTTTTGAACAGTTTATTATAAATCTCTTTTTCAACGAAATCCTTCTTGTTGAGAAGCTCAGTCTCAAGTTTGAGACATTTTTCACATTCATGCACATTCACACAAGCAATATTCACAGACGAATTCACAAGTATGTTCACAATATCTTTGCTTATTACTTGTTCCAAGAGTCGTTCATTTTTGTTCAAAACTTGATTCCTTTTAACTTCAAATGTTTTGGATTCTAAACGATGTTGTTCCACGGCCTGTTCCATTTGATGAAAGACATTTTGGACTTCAAAAAGTTCATCAACCAAATATCGATTGAATGTGTTAAACAAGTCCTTTGGAGCTTTTACAAATAGAATTATTTCATCCCTAAAACAAGCTTTTGTATGTTCGAACCCCCACGAGCCCTCAGTGATAGCTGTGGGTGTGGTTCTTTCTTAGAAAACCACGTCAAAACCAGCAAGATGGTGTTTAAGTTTCTTCAAACTCGTATTTACCATGCTGACTTTAGGAAGTTCTTTTGGAACCTCAACTATGGTAGGTCTTCTAGAAAGAGTGGGTTCGGTAGAAATCATAGAATTCTGAGACCAAAAGTCTTGTTCAGCAGATAATTCAGTTTGTAGAACAAATCGTTTTACAAAATCTTGAGAAAGTTTGTTAAGACGAGCATAATCGACTGGTGTAGTATTAACTTTCTTTTCTAACATTATAGGATCCTTTTGCTTTAAAATCATTTTTAAACGACTCTCTTTAGCAAGCATTAAGGTCTCTTCAGAGTCAGGAATCATAATGGGACTAGTTTTCTCAATAATATCACCAACATAAAGCTTTGGTTTCAACTGCTGAGCAAGGATTTTGAAAACCTAGCTTGTTTAGTGGTATGATCATAGAAAAATTGAGGTTTCGTCAACATGTGAACAGTTTGTGCAGATTGATCTCTTTTAAAAACAATATTATCTAGCTGTTTGATCCGCTTTTCTAAAGCTATTTCCATATCAATGTTTCTATATTCTTCTTTCTTAAAATCATTTTTGAGAAGAGTAACCATTTGCATTAAAGATTCCTTTTCTTTTAAATGTTCTAAAAGAGTTTGTTTAAGATGATCAATCTTTACAGACTGTGCACATGAATCTGAAATGTTATCTTGGCTCTTAAAATCAACATTTTGTCCTTCATTCAACACTGTAAATTGTTCCTTATATCTTTCAAGCTCAACAGTTAAAGTATCATTTACGCTTTTATTTTCCAGATTTATCTTGGTACAATTAGCAACTTGGGTTTTCAGTTGTTCAATCACAGATAATATCAATGCATTTTGTTGTGCAGAGGAGTTAAAATTCTAAACAGCTGCCTGTTGTGATTCAATCACATACTGAGAATAAGGAATGATATTGCTATCACTGGTTATTTTAGTTTCTGAATAGTTCACAACATTCGACTGTTCAGAAGACGGCATCACCTGCACAGCTTGATTAATCATATTATTATTCAAATTATCATGATTGTGTACCTTAGCAAGAGCATCTGAACCATAATGAGATAAATTCGCCATGAGAGCAACTTTAGCGGTGTTGAGTTCATCACAATTAAAGTCATATGCATCCAGATCATCAGCTTGATAAGCAACATTGTGAGTAATAACCGTCTGTGTGGCTTGACCTTATGGAATTCCTGGATCTGCCAAAAATGCTAGTTCCTCCTCATGTAGAATTTGACCACTTGCTTGAGCTTGAACCAACAACACTTTATCTTTAAACCATGAATCATCCCGTTTCCTCCTTGGTTTAGTGCATTGTTTGGACATATGTCCTTCCCCTTTGTAGTTGTAACAAGTAACAATCCTTTGTTTCCCTGAGTTACTCCTACTTGCTCCTGGAGTGAAAGTTCTTGTAGTACCCGCAGCATAAGAAATTTGTCTCCCCTGAACTGGTTGTACGGTTACTCTTCCATCATTAATGGTGGCTTGTTGTCTTGGGTTTGACGAGTTCCTCAGCTGGTTGTTGGTAGTAGGATAGCGGGAAGTGACTACAACAGACAAGAATGACATTACATAATTGATAGCATCAATTGGATCATCACCGTGCTTGAAAACTGGAATAGTTAGACTTGAGTCTAATTGGGAAAATTCAGATTGTTGGTTGACTGTGGGAGAGTATTCTATTTGAGGGATAGATGATGATGGAGAATAAACGTTGTGGTGAACTGAGGTTTGATAATTGTTGGGAGGATAAGTGATTGAATGAGGTGTTAATGATTGATTGACTGAATATTGTTGAAATTCAAAAGGTGATCCATACTGTGAAGTTTGATATTGTAAAACAAATTGTTGATGTTGAGAATTCAAGTAAGAGTGCTAATGAGATTAATAAGGAGACTGTGTCATTTGGTGAGATGCAACTAAATCAAGAGGATCGGAGTTGCATTCATGCATCAATCGAACTTCATTTGCATGTCGTTCATGTTGTTCCAAGTAAGCATGAATCTGATCAACATTAGTAGTATGCAAATCTTTGACCAACTTAACATCAGTAACGAATTTGCTCCATTCAGCAGGACGAGTATTCAGAAACTTGGTATTGACTTGAAATTGCTCTAGTGGCATCTTGTAAATATTCATATCATTGAGTAGTAGAGTGAATCTCAAGTAGTACTCGTGTAACGACTCTCCTTTCTTATATGTAAACTTATCAAGTTCATCGTACAGCTTACACTCTCGTTCTTGCTTCGTTAACGACGTTCCTTTCAAGAGCAGTATGATTTTCTCCCAAATATCCTTGGCTACACGATGTTGACTAACAAGAGCATAAATTTTAGTTAGAAGGCCTTGTAGAATGATGTTTATTGCTTTGATGTCACAATCAGCTTAAATGGTTTCTGCAGGAGTTAATTCAGTATATTCCTTTGGTCTGGTTACACAATCCACTGTAATTGTTGGCCAAACAAGTGGACCTTTTTCAACAGAAGCAAGAATCATTCTACCATGAGGTCTATACATCATATAAATTTCCATTCTGCTTTTCCACGAGTCATACAAGTGTTTTTCAAGCATCGGTGGTTTATTGTCACCACCCGAGAGAAGTGACTTATCAGCAAGAGTCGTCATTAATAAAGTGGTATCAAAATGATTACTGAATGATCGATTGGTGGTAGAAAGAAATTGTGTTTAATTAAGTTATCTTTTAAGTCTTGAGAAAATTCTTAAAACTACACGGGATTTTACAATTCTTGACAAAACCAAGAAAAACAAGTTAATTTTTCACGGGATTTTACAAGTCAAAGAAATAAACCGTATAATTTTGAAACTTGAGTTATTCGGTATGGAGTTGTTCGGTACAAACTACTTGGAGTTGTTCGGTACAAACTACTTGGAGTTGTTTGGTACTAACTACTTGGAGTTGTTCGGTACTAACTAATCTGGAGTTGTTCGGTACTAACTGCAAGGAGTTGTTCGGTACTAACTAATCTAGATTTGTTTGGTACTAACTGCAAGGATTTGTTCAGTACTAACAAATCTGGAGTTGTTTGGTACTAACTGCAAGGAGTTGTTTGGTACTAACTGCAAGGAGTTGTTTACTAGTAGTTGTTCGATACTAACAAACTGGAGTTGTTCGATAGTAGTTGTTCGATAGTAACTAACTGGAGTTGTTCAATAGTAGTTGTTCGATAGTAACTAACTGGAGTTGTTCGATAGTAACTAACTGAAGTTGTTCGGTACCAACAGTGACGAAACTCAAAATCTCAAAACACAAAAAGACACTTTTCTGATCGGTTTTTTGCAAAAAATCTTATACAACTAGTGTTACTAACCCTATAGGAACAAGAAAAATGAAAACTTTAAGGTTTTTAAGCCGAAAATTTTAAAATCAAGATTTTGTTCTTTGTAAAGGTCACAAAAGTACCAAATTTACCAAAGTAAATGATCCTTTAGTGTACACTTGTGCTTCAAAAACAAAGAAAAATTGAAAGAAAGGACGAGTTTTGCAAGAAAAAACTCACGAACCAAAAAAATTAAACACAAAAACTAAACACACCACTCCATGGCTCTTGATACCAATTGAAGAATTCTAGTAATCTTATGATCAACCAAGAACAAGAGTGAGATGTGGGTTGTAATGTTAGAGATAGAGAATGGATGGAATGGATGAAGTGTATTATGATGAAATGTAACAAATGGAACAACCAACCCCTCTCCAAGGCTAGGAGAGGGATTCTATACATACATGATGGCCGACCATGGGCTATGATGGGCCTCCCATAGGCCTTGGACCGGACTAGATTACTAATCTAATCATTACACTAACTACGAGCTAAGACCTGTTACAACTTGAAAGTAACCGACACTTTTTGTATTTCCAACACCTTTTTGTTAGCAGATACAGATTGAAGAACCTTAGATTTGCTAACAGGAATATTAGTTTTAAAGTTCCTAGGTTTCTGTGAATAGACCAATGTTACGGTAGGTTTAGATGTTTCATTATCTAGAACAACTGGTTTCCTAAGGGGCGCTTCAGTAGTAGTGGTAATCCTAGTTAAAGGGCACGCATTTCTTATGATAGTGAAGGTCCGACCAGTAGGTCTCCAAATATAGTTGTAAACATCTTTCCTGTTGGTTTCCAAAATTTTCTCTTTTTTTGTTTCTTAGCAGATTTAGATTTTGCACGAGCATTCACATTATTGATATAATCAAGAACACACAAATCATGATTATCAAAAAGCATGCAACCATTACACTTAACACATTTAAGTTTAGAATTAACATTAAGCTTGGAATGCTGCACATGAGCAGTTCTTTTAGGTGCAACAACATGATCTTTATTTTTTAAACTAGATTTAACTGTCCTAGGGTGGGCTTCTACATTATTCATCTGAGTACTACTTTGTGTTTGCAAAATCTTATATTTCTTTGTATTGCCTGAAGGCTGTGATCCGCTAGCACTAGTAGATGGTTTTACTCCTGTAGAAGACAACATAGGTTTGTTAGAAGCTAGGTTTGTGATTGTGTTTCTTGAGGATGTGATGGGCTCAGTGAATCTAACCTTTTTGTTTTTGTTCCTTGGGGTCACAGCCACTAATTGTTCTCCAGAATTGTTGGGACTAGGGCAGGTTTTACTGTTTTTTGTAAGCAACTCCTAAATTAGTTTAGTATACTTATAGGCAGATTCTAGGGTTGGGTCTAGGGGATAGTTTGCTTTAATATGATCGACTAGATCCCTAAGAATTGCAGCTTCTTCCCGAGTGTGCTTAATATAGGAAGAGTGAGCTGACCTTTTGTTCAACAATTTAGGGGTTATTGGTTCTGTATTAATCTCTGGATTACTAGGATGATATGTAACTTCATTATTATCTAAATCTTTTCCTTTTAGTTTCCTCAATTCATCCTTGAGAGTTGTAATTACCAAAACTTTTTCATGAAGACAAGCATTTAAATCAGAAATTTCCAC
>BQNB010028051.1:6841-49921 GCA_026074375.1 Tanacetum coccineum | reverse complement strand
AGGTTGAAAATAATTTTTGGTTTAATCTTATCCATTAGATTAAGATGAAGATGAAGGGTGGAGATTAGTCCCCTGGTATCCATAAAAAATTTTGTATCCAAATGAACCTAAATCGTAAAGTGATACCACATGACATGAAAACATCATTATTTTTGCTTTCTCTTACTTTTTCTCCCTTAAAAAAAAACTTAAAAACATGGTAAAGATTATAAAAAGGTGATGAGCACTTTTTCTTCTTTTTAAAAATAAATCAAAATGCAAGATTTGATATATGACGGGGTACATTATTATGTAACTAAATTATAGGGGTGTTGATTGGTTTGGTTATCGGGTTATTCGGTTAGTTCGATTAAATTTTTTTTGGTCAACTCGAAAACCGAATCGAACTGAACTAGAATTCAACCGAACCGAACCGCAAACCAAATTCGAATTCAGTTCGGTTCTCGGGTTGACACGAATAACCTGAATTTTACTATTTAAAAAAAAAAAAAATTAATAATTACATAGATTTTTAGTAAACAAAAAATTATTATTAACATAATAAGTGTTTTTTTATATTATAATAACATTTTAATATATGGTATATATATATATAGAGGAAGGTTAAAATAAAAAGACAAATATTCGTGAGAAGGATAAAAAGAAAACTTTTTTAAAAAAAGTTCTCGAAAAATACCCAATAATCCAACCCGAGAACGAATATTAGTTCGGATCGGTTCTTTTTGAGGCGAATTCGGTTTGGTTATTAGTCTATTTCGGTTTTCGAGGTTTTCTGCTCGTCTACTCCATAGTCTATCGTACTAATTTGTTCACCCAACTCATTAGAAAGCTACTCTTATTATCTTAATTCTGATGCCGTAGTCACCCTAGCTACTTTCTTTTATTACAATGACAAAAAAAACATATAAAAATTACCTCGGCCCCATTTGTAACAATCTGCCGGAGTGCTAGAACCACTACAAGAAAATTGGCCTTTAGTGACGAAATGAGTTTGGTCACTAACAATGTAAAAGTTCGTCACAAAGAGGTCTAGTGACCAAAATCAATGTCGTCACCAGTCGTCACTATAGCTCCGTCACTAAATCAGTTAGTGACGAAATTATACGTGGTCACTCACCCGTGACGAGAATAGTGGTCACCATTTAACCCAGTTAGTGACGAAAAATTTCGTCACAGCGTCGAAAGTGACAAAAAAGTTGTCACTGTGAACTACTATTAATGACGAGAAAGTCGTCACAGACGGTGCCTTTGAGACCAAAAAAAAGTCGTCACTAATAATGAAAATATAACAAATAAAATTTGAGCTAACGTCTGTTTTACTGCATAATCGATTTTGCAAACAAACTAACTCGGAAATATGTAGCAACACAAATACAAATCTAACATACCAACTTCATAAAAATAATAACTTTTCGCCAAACACATAGTATGGTTGAAAATCAAAAGCTAACAAGACACCTTCTGTGTCCATCACGTCCAGGAGTCGAGTTTGTGATTCAGGTTCGATCTGCAAATACATATAATTAGTACTTGAGCCACTTAATCAACTGTTACAGCGATAAAAACAAGTAAATAGATTTTAGAAATTAGAACTAAAGTTAAGGATAACTAAGATTAACAAAATTAAAGGATACTGCTCAAATATTCAATAACTTCCTATCAATGTAATCGGCACAAGTAACTACACAAAGATAAAGTATTTTGTATTCAAAATGTATCCTAAATACAGTAATGTTTAGTTAATATGGGCAACTTTAGTAGCTTCCTCTGAAATCAATGATTAACATTTCAGCATGTTTAATTAATATGTGAATTTAATTCGCATAACTCTTTCTAAAATGATTAAGGAAACAAAAAAACGAAGGAGATAAGGTTAGTTAAAATTACTATTGCTTCATATTGTAGCCTGGCATCTTGTCTGCAAATTGTGCCAATTCTGCCTGATAATTTGATTTATAAACTGTTATGATATATTTTGAAATTATCTGATGATTAATGAAAAAGAACATAAATGGAACTTAACCCATTTCAGAACCGTGATACTTTTGATAATTGCTTTGAGCTTAATCCAAGCCTCTTTTTCGGCGCATATACCTGTCATTGGTTATCCGTTGAATGTTAGAATCATTATCATAGAAATACCACAGAAATATGCTTTCAAATCATATTTATAAATAGGAAAAAGAACTGTGCTAACTTACAAATCCGTCCGCCTTTCTTCCAGACGAGCGCACTGCTCCACAAGCGCTATGTCCCTTCTTCCGCTTTGTAAAGCTCTTACTCAGTTTCCCCCCCCCCTCCCTTTTTTATGGACTACATTTCTTAGCTGTTAAACAAAAAAGGTATTATTAACAAACAAATACAACCTTGATGATTCACAAGATAGTTTGATGGTATGGACACATAAATTATAAAAAATTTGAGTAAAGTATTTAAGTAAAAGCTTAGTGCACCTGATTCCACACAACTTAAAGACCCAAAAGTAATGCCTGAACACCGTTAATTCTATAGATGATCATTGATCTAGAATAGCAGAAACACATTATTCTCCATTGCAATGTGACTGTTTTCAATAGATGAGTCAGATATAGGCATCATGAGGAGGTAATTCATACTTTAGTTCAGACTGACTCTCAAAATAAATAGTGCGAACTAAGACCCGTCCAGAAGCATGTTCATTAACCGAGGTTTCCTATCTTATCCTTTGAGAAAAAACTATGTCAACATCCACTAGACTATTGACAGACGTCATTGCGATAGATTGGCGTGAATGACGCCTTCATCCTCGGTCCCAACTTTTCAATTTCCCTTCAGCTGAACAAGTGTACAGAAAGATACATATAGCATAAAAGTTTCAAACATAACAGAACTCCTCCAAAAGTTTTTTTAACATGCATACAAATAGAACTTAGTGAAGCACTCGATCACATAGATGTATATCAGTGATATCAAAACCTATAAAGAACAATCCAACTTTTAAAGACTCTCAAAAGACAAGAAAAATCTATTACGCACAAGCCATTTATGAGTGTAGAATAGCAACCTTCCCACTTAATAGCTAAAAAGAATAATGTTACATACATTCAAAACTACTGTAGCTGTCTATCGTCTAAGACAGATTCGCATACATCATCCAAATGTTTAAGAATTTTTATTTCCACTGTCTCATTAGCTAATACTTGTACCGTCATTTTGCAAGATAAGATGGCCAAAAACTTACTAGATTCTTACATCAACACCGTGTTTATGGAAAACAAAAGAAAATGAAGTTGAAATTTGAAGAAGTCATAACGCCAGTCAATCTTACCAGTCCTACGACATGTTGTAGCACGTTGACCACTGTACCATACGCAGCAAACAAGACAACCGTAACAACAAGTTTGACAGTTTGCATCATCCCAAACTATAATGCATTGTTACACCCCAATTCAAGCAGACATTACCAAACCTTTGACCTCACTTCTGTTAAACCTCAAACCAAACCTGAATTTTTTGACATCCCCATGTGTCAGATACATATATGCAAATTTGGACTGTATGAAATGATACCAAAATTCTGGACACCGAAATCGTTACATACGAGAATAAGTCAGATGTACAGTACCGTTTGAACTTCAGGTGAATGAAACAAAGGAATATGGTTGTCTGCTTGCTATATCTTGACCAATGTCCACAACCTCCACAAAATGAGGTGATAATAGAGGCTGGTAAACTGTTCTTTCCTAGAACTTCTGCAATCAGCTTAATCTCATAAAGCATACCAGTAAAACGTTGTGAATCAAGAACAATACCTGCACAATAAAGCATTACCAACAACTTAAGCAACAACACTCATTTATCGTTAGGTTATATGGTATATGATAATTGCACTGACATGTTGCAACATTATCATAGCTAGTTTTTGACCATTATGTTTAATTATATGCTCCTTGTCACAAGAAAATAATGCTCATAAGTGTCACAGTACGAACTAAAAAGTAACTCATGCAAGACATCAAGTATTTCATACTTTCTATTGCAAGAAAACCACTAGTCGCACCTTGTCCTCTTGGATATTCAGCCCCTCTTCAAGATGCCTACACTCCTCTCCACATTGAGACCTTATTTCCTATGGCCATATTATGTGATCTTGAGTATTTTCTATTCAAAAGTGAATAGGAGGGCAATTTGTAGATTTCCATGAAGCCTAACCTGAAACCATATGAAAAGGCGGAATATGCGACCGGATTGTATCTAGGCGATTTTGCTTCGAAGAGCCGAAAGTATTCAGTCCTTTCTTCAAACCAGTTGGTGTCGCAATAATTCATTATTTTTGAACTTATTCCCCCTTATCGCTACTGGTCCACTGAGTGTGTGCGCGGATAGGTTCGGTGCATCTTTGTCCGACTCTAAGGTTGTTGCTAATATTTAATACTCTGATAAACATTATTCAACACAAGGCTTCGAGAAAAAGCTGTAGAGATATCTTCAATCAGTCAACAACAAGTTACTTTTTATTTCTTATATTTTCTAAGCTGACTATTGAAACAATACAAACAGTCAATAGTGTCAAATCTGATTGACCTATACAATAGCATTTAGGTATTAAGGCCTACACAAACTACATTAAGCAATAAACGCACTTGATGACATTACAAATCAAGAAGTAACATAGAAAACGTATTAATCACACAAATTTTCCTCAACACATAACGTAGAAAACGTTGATTATGTTTAACAAGTTCTCTATTTTGTCCCTATATATCCCATGAAGACCTCCGAAAATGATGTGTGAGATGGGTTGATTGAAAATACAGGGGATAGGAAAACATTTGTAACATGCACCATAACAAACATATTAGGCTAGAAACAGATGCCATTATAAAACTTTAGAATAACAGTGACATATAAGCAGTTAAGCATACAACGTATGAAAGCATAGATTTGATAAAGCACATAAGAGCAAGTGCACGTGGTACAAGAGATATAAATAAATGCATATTAAGAAAGGAGCATACATAAGCACAGAATAATTGTAAGTGTACTGATTTCAAATAATGTAGTCACCAAGGATTTGATTATTTCCAAAATTACCCACTTAAACTTAGCAATAAACAATATAATGGACCACACAAAAACTAAAAGCTGACTTCAGAGGCTAGTTGACACCATGTTAATGGTCCAAAACTTTAAGACACGCCATGGGTCTAGTACTCTAGCTCATTAAGTAAAAATGCATAACGAATCATAGTTTGATTTAGTACTCAGCGCCAGAAAAAGCCTATTATGATTTTACCTTTGCCAACCCAAGTAGAAGGCTCGTGCATATCGATTCTGGGGGCTTTGTTGTAGTAATGTGGCTTATTGACTTCCTTTACAGATGCCATGTAGTATAGTCCAGCCTTTTCATAATCACCCTGCATTGCACGCAACAAAGACCTAATAAGGAGTTAAGGACACTAGAAGGGAAATGCATTGCCTACACTAGGTACAAGCTATACATGAAATGTAAACTCAGTGCAAGGTTTTTCAGATGCCCACACACCTGGATTTAGAGCAAATATAGAAAATATGCACTTTGAGATAAGTTTACCTCTTAAGGGAATAACCTATCTATTTATAACCACATACTATATGTAGTATCTCTAAGTTTGCCGCCACCTAATAAGCATTCTTAACTAGTTTAACTAAATAACTTGAATATGTAACTGAACAAAAATATAACTAAAAAGTGACTATAAAACTACCTACCTAAACCAATGTCTACAACCGTTAACCATCCCCAATCACTTAACGACGATGTTAAATCCGAACAAAACTCCGACCTCATTCCACCTATAACCACATTGATCCAGTCAACTATTAATGTTTTCATTAAGGCGTTTTATCAAACACTTTGTGTTCATGCTGAAAATGAAAAAAAAAACTAAACTAGCAATTATATGATAAATGAGCACATCAATCCTGTTACATCTAGCCTAATATACCAATTCATCCATTGATTTGACAACTATAGCAATAAGTAGTTCAATAAAACATCAATTTTAAAATTAGGTTAAACTCTATTTTACAATAACAAAGATGATTGATAATGATAAAAAGGGAATCACAGATTAACCAAATGGATGTATCAAAATAGGCGGCGATGACGGTGACGGAGAGAAGACGGCGATGGTGACGGTGTGACGACGGTCCGACGCCGTTAACATTCGGTAAAAGATCGCCGGAAATCGCCTGTTAGGTTTATTTGGAATGAAAATGAGAAGTTGGGGGAAAAATAATGAAGTGGCGGGTGAAACTAACCCTTCGAGTTAAAAACTAACGTGGTTTTTTTTAAGTTACTTTTTTTACATGTTTGGTAAAGTTTTTTTTTGGTAATTATACATTAATGAAAAATGTGTTTGGAAGTTTATGTCTGAAACATAGATTTAAACGCAATTTTTTTTTTACAAATGGTGTTTTCCATCAATTAAATGGACCTTAAATATTTACAATTTTGCATATTTCTTTATAATACATATTTTTTTTATCTTTAACGTGTGATAGTGATTACATTTTTTGGAAAAATACATAAATATGCAAGTTTTAATAAGTATTCATATAATAAACATTATTTTTATTGCTAGTCATTTTATAGAATTAGCAATGTGTAAAAAGCGTTTATCACTGACCATATATCTCGTCACTACTCTAGATCAAAATTACATAGCATGTAATTTTGTGCCTACATAATGACCACTTATAAGTTTCGTCACTGACTTTATACCGGTGACGAAAAAAAGTGACCATAAATAATATTCGTCACTATTTTCCTCTAAATAGTGACTAAATGAAAAAGTCGTCACTAAAGCCTCTTTTTCTTGTAGTGATTGCAAAGTTAGTCCCTAAAGACTAACTTTTCAATGGAACGATAATCTTAGGGATTATTCCCGTAACTTGATAACCCCAAGGACAAGTAATGACTGTTAAGTAATGACCGTTAGGGACTAACTTTGCAACGGATCATTAACCTCAAGGACTATACATTTTGCTACTGTTCATACAACTGTTCATCCACTCACGTTCCGATCATAACAACCATGGTGCGACATAATAAGTTTACTTTTTTGTTAATCTAACTTATTATGACATTAAACCAGAAAATTAACTAGTAAACCGAAAAAATAAGTCAAAAGACAATCTTTTCATCAATAAGATGTGTTTGGATAGCTTGCAATAATTGTTTGAAAAATCACGAGTTTATAGAAGCTTTTACAAGCTATAAGTTTTTATATGTTCAAGTTAATGAAAATGAGCTTTTAGAAACTAATATTTGTAGAGCTTCTAATTTCGTGGAATTGATTTTGTCACTTGTACCCTTAAGGAAAGCTCATTTTGTCGCTTACAGTCCCTCAAACAAATTTACACCGTAGCAGCAGTCATTCTCTTCCTTCCCAAGCACATCATGCATATATTAAATATTTAAACACTATTATCACGCACGATCACAACACTAACAATTAAAATCAAATTCAACGTCATCTCACAGGTACCTGATCATATTCTCATAAATCAGATCTCGTCTAACCAGGATCTCATTTACTGTTACATTCTCACGTTATATATTAAGTTCTCATATAGTAGTTATTAAATGTCTGGTAATTCAATGGCGATGGCGTCTCACCGGAGCATTGTTCGCGTCGTAGTCGTTGGTGATGCTGCTACTGGTAAATCTAGCTTGATCGCTGCGGCTGCTACCGATGAATTTCTGGAAACGGTTGCGCCGGTTCTTCCTGAGACTGTTCTTCCTGCTGAGTATTATCCTGACGGCATTCCCGTTAAGATTGTCGATACTCCATCTAGGTTAAAACTTACTTGATCTTCTTTAACGTTGTTTATTTGATTGATATTGCAGTTTATTTATATATAAATATAGAGACCTAAATGCATCCCTAATTCATTCGTTCACACATACATGTGTATTTTCCCTCTCTTAATATTTTTTTTATCATGTCAGTGCTGTAATTTTAGTGTTATTAACTTATTTTATGTGATTGTGTTTCACTTGAGATCAAAGGGCTTTATACAAGTTTAGCTCAAGACGAGTTAGGAGGTGTGGAGTGCACACTATTTAGTTTGATACCGCCACGACAAAAGTGCGGGTGTCAAGGGCAGCGGCCATTTCAAGTCCAGGATGCAATGCCCCTCAACAGTTTTCACTAATCGGTTATTAACGGTTTACCCACCAAATCCAATGGATGTGACTTTTAATTTCCCGCCTTTTACTAACCAAACATAATGGTTGGTAAATATGAAAATAACTTACTTTCAATTGGTGGTTATTAACCACATTTGGTCTCATTTTCAGAACATAACATCAAACAATACTCTAACGTTTTTGATTGATTTCTCGTGCTTTAGATGTTAACTGTCGATCTATGTTATCCGATTATGAATTCCATTAACTTGAGTCATATAGGGTTAAAATATTTCAATCTGAATCGTGACACAAACCACAAAATTCCTAGAGTCACTTGCGGAGCTTTAAAGAGACGAAGGAGGGTGTTGGCCCCCCTAGTGTTTGGACCAATAGTGTAATTTTGTGTATATTTAAGAATTTATTTTGTCATTTTTACTATAAGTATTAGGCAATGCACTAGTTATGGCCCTCCCACAATACTTTAAGTTAAAAAAATTCTCCACTAAACCTCTAACATCTCCAAATTCAGTTATGTTTTAAAATAGTGTATAATTTTTGGGACTTTTCATACGGACACAATTTTCAATTTTTTTCTCGGACCTCCCAATAAAACTTTTCAAGCTCCGCCACTGCCTAGAGCTAGAGTCGTATTGTTGTCAGACATATATTTAGGTCTTTTTGTTGTCGGTGTATTATTGTTTAGACATATTTATACATACACAGTGACTCCCCCATAAACATCTAACTTTTTTCCAGAATTCACCGAGTGCATAATATCTTACGTAGTTTAATAGATGTGCATGCCAACATCTTAAGAAGATACAATAATTTAGAAAATTCGAGATGTCAGGCTGACTTGTCCTTTTTTGATGACGCAACCAATATGCAGACATGGCAATACAACAAATTACTGTAAAATTTTAGCACATGAAAGTTTAAATACTAAAACAAACAATTTAGAAAGTAATATTTTGCTTGGCCATCTTTTGGCCAGTCATGTTTTGACCACTCTCTAGGTAACTAAGTGTCTGATTTATCAAATTGGCAAACAAGCAAAGGTATATATACCAAAACGTGAAAAAAAGTATGATTAATTAACAATGAGATAAGTAGTTTGATGTTTAATTACTTTTGGTTTTGTTTTAATTTCAATGTCTTCTGCTAATGTAGTTTGGAAGGTAAGGCTAGGGTTGAGGAAGAGTTATTGCTTGCTGATGCAGTAGTTTTGACGTATGCTTGTGATCAACCTGAAACGCTTATTCGTGTTGAGAATTATTGGCTTCCAGAAATTCGGCGTTTGAAGGTTTTGATATGTTTGTTTTTATTGTGTATTGGATGAGTTTGATTTTGAAATACTGTTGTGTAAGTTTGGTTTTTGAATGTGTAGGCTAATATACCGGTGGTATTGGCTGGATGTATGTTAGATTTACGTGATGAGCATTATCCTATTAATTTAGAACTGGTCATGGGTCCAATAATGCAACAGTTTAGGGAGATTGAGACTTGCATAGAGTGTTCTGCAGCTAACCTTGTTCAGGTATGTCTTTGTTTGAAGGATCATTCTATGTGATGAATTGTGCTATGAAAAGATGATTATCTCTGTGTGAATATTACCTTTTTGTGGTGTTGTTTAGCCTCCCTTGACTTGCATGATGATTATGGTGTTATGCATATAGAGAAGTATTATTGCAGGAGATTTTAGTTGCTGCTTGATTTTCAAACTTAACGTTATAATATGCACATGCCACATTGACACACAATCATAGAATAACTTAAATTTCCTGATCTTTATAGGTAGCTGAGGTCTTTTATTATGCTCAAAAAGCGGTGCTTCATCCAACAGCCCCCTTGTTTGACCAAGAATCTCAAAGTTTGAGACCTCGCTGCATAAGAGCATTGAAAAGGATATTTGTTCTTTGTGATCACGATATGGATTCTGCCTTAAATGACGACGAGTTGAATAAATTTCAGGTAATCCTCGACATATCTTCTTGCAAAATGTAATATTCTTTTACGTTTTTTTTAGACTTGGGTCCTTGACTTCTTTTGTCTACTTAGTGTTCTATTAAGTGCTGTTCAACCAAAAAAAAGTGTTCTATTCAGTGATGGGATTGAGAATAGAATGCAATAATGCTTCTGTATATGACATAAAGAACTATACGTTTACCTTGCATTGGCAGGTTAAGTGTTTTAATGCTCCGCTCAGCCCTTCTGAAATAGGGGATGTTAAGCGAGTGGTTAATGAGAAGGTACCTGAAGGAATCAATGATCGTGGGCTTACTCTAAAAGGGTTTCTATATCTCCATGCTGTATTTATTGAAAAAGGAAGGCTTGAGACTACATGGACCGTCTTAAGGGAATTTGGTTACAATGATGAACTTGAACTCCGGAAAGAGAATCTTCCTGCTCCATCTGAAAGGGCTCCGGATCAGGTCATTCTCCTTTAACATAAGTAGAACATATAATTTGGTACCATTGTTCATTATTGTGTAGTCTTTAGGATGTAATGTGATTGCATGCTTTTTAACAACAGGATTTGGTTGAGAATATATATTAATTATATTAGCATGACCAAGTTATGCTTTCATGCAACGCTCTGTGGTTTGTTATAAAGGAATTTAACATGTCATGTTCTTAAAGTTTGTATGATTCTCCAGTTTCTTGGATCTGAGCATATCATAAATCAATCAGTACTGAGAAATGGCAAAAATCCTTGAATGGTTGTGTTATTGTAGAGTGTAGAATTGACAAGTGCAGCTGTGGACTTCCTGAAAGGGATTTTCAGTTTGTTTGACTCTAACAAAGTAAGGTTTTTTCTTGCTTTTTATTACAACATAATTTTCTTGTTAACGGCTTCTGAACTACACTGGGATGTTTTTTTTACATTTATAATGCTTTAGTTAACATTAATTAGCTTTTTTAAGTAATAGTATGACTTTAGCATCATCTTAAGTTTAGATTGACATTAATTAGTTTTTAGCTGACATACTGAACCTTATTTTAACCATAAACCTTTGCACTTGCTAGGACGGAGCTTTACAAGATTCTGAACTTGATGAGCTGTTTTCAACTGCACCAGAAAAGTGAGTTGGTTTCTCTTTGGAGCAGTCTTATATTTCTTATTATTGACTTGATGCATGCATGCACAATTAGGTCTTTCCGATCTTTGATATAAGTATGTGATTCCTCATTGTATGTATGCTAAATGTGGTACTTTTGCTCTTTGAGATGTTCCTATATTTGGTACTAAGTTTTAAGCAAAAAATACAATTGTGATAGGATCTTAATACTTCCTTTAATTTTGTTATAACCTTGAAAATATGTGATACTGGATATCATCTTGTGTAGGTTTATCATATTATTGCGAAACTCAATAATGGGTGTACACTTTTCAAGAAGATATCTCAAGCCAATAAGTGCATCAGTGTTATATTGACATTCTGGCTTGTTTGACATCACGTATCTAATCTTCTGGCTTGTTTGACATCACGTATCTCAAGCCAATAACTCTTGAGACTGAAATAACCTATCTAATTTATGAATTAAACTAACTGTAAGACTGGTTAATGCAATGCATCCCGAGTGATAAGCATCTTCTTTGCTGATGTAAATGAATCAACTCAATCAAGTCTAGTACTGAAGCTTTCTTCATTTTATTTTATTTTTTCAAAAAATGAAAATTTGTTTCCAGCTTCTACTTCATTGGTAACAGTCATTACATGTAATTTCTTTTTCGACTATCAGTCCTTGGGATGAAGCTCCATATGAGGATTCAGTGGAGAGAACGGAACAAGGAGAGCTAGAACTTTCCGCGCTTATCTCTCAGGTGCTACCATCTGTAGTTAATTACTCCGTACATAACATTACTTAGAACAAAATAACAAGCAAAAGTTTATAAAGTAGTTATTAATAAGTTTAATGTAACACTAAGCTTTTGGTTGCAGTGGGCTTTAATGACATTACTTGATCCAGCTCAAAGTTTGGCTTATTTGATATACTTGGGATATACCGGTGATCCAGCAACAGCCTTTCGTGTTACTAGGAAAAGATCCTTAGATGTAAAGAAGAAACATACAGACAGACGGGTTTTTCAGTGCTTTGTTTTTGGACCAAAAAATGCTGGAAAATCTGCTCTTTTGAGCTCATTTGTAGGAAGGTGCGCCTCTTTAACAACTTTTACTGGATGGTTTGGCTTAAGTTTATCATTTTCTTGATACATGTTTACTGTTATACCTTTTAAAGCCTCCGCTCAATCTGTTTGCAGGCCTTTCCTAAACAAATATGATATAACAACCAATCAGTGCTATGCAGTCAACTCCGTTGAGCAACGTGGGGTGAGTGTCTGAGTGAAAAATTGTGATTGTTAGTGTGCTTACCTGTTCTGTTTTAGGTGTCTTATTTCTTTATCCTTATTGGGTGATCTTATATACTTGCCTTCATTTTCTTTGTACACATGAGGTAGTCCCACCATTTGAAGGGCAAAGTATACATGGAGATAGTCTTACTTTAATGTTATTAATTGTGCAATCTGCAAAGTCGTTATCATTTAATATATGGATGCCCTGCTCATCTTTTTGTCCGTTGTCTGTGCAAAATAGGGGATGAAGAAGACTCTTATATTGCATGAAATTCAAGAAGACAATGTTAAAGAATTTCTTTCCAGTAAGGACTCATTGGCTGTCTGTGATGTAGCAGTTTTTGTTTACGACAGGTGAGCTTGATGCACTATGTATTAAGACGTGTTAGGCCCTTTTATCCCACACTATAATAATTTACTATTACATTGCTATAGTTCGGATGATTATTCCTTAAAAAGGGCATCAGAATTGCTCATGGATGTAGCTAGAGAAGGAGAAGAAAGTGGATATGGTGTTCCGTGTCTCCTTATTTGTGCTAAGAGTGACTTGCAATCATATCCAATGGAAATCAAAGAGACCAATATGGTATATTATTCTACTAATTTTTTTCTTTTGAAACCCTTTTAATGAATATAACAGACTTCTGACATTGCAATTTGCAACTATTTTCTATAGATTTCTCAGACTATGAAAATTGGTGCTCCATTACATATCAGCGTAAAAGAAAATAAAATGAATAGCGTCTTCCGGAAGATTGTTAATGCAGCTGAGCAATGTCACTTGAATATTCCCGAGACCGAGCAGGGGAGAAACAAGAAACATTACCAACGGTTTGTGAACCGTTCTCTCATTGTTGCTTCAGGTAATGCCTATTCGTATTTCACTAAAGGTGTAATTATGGGCGGGTCACACAAATTGTGTAATGGGTTAAAACAGGGTTGGGTTGAAACGGATGGGTCAGGTTGCTTGACCTGCAAACACTTTTCTTATAAAAACCTTATATAGATAATGAATTTGTTAATTATGATTACAAAACAGTTAGGTGGTTATTACAATAATAAGCTAACTTTTTTTTAATAAAAACGATTAATGAGTTCGTATGCATTAACTATAAACTTTGGTCTACATTCATTCTGTTTCACCATTTGACCCGTTCCCCTTGTAGCTAAAGTTTCTATTTTACCTGATTGAGATAAAGAACACAACCTTAATTAACCAATCTATTGTTTACTACAAATTGCAGTAGGAGCTGCTGTTGCTATTGCACTGACAGCATACCGAACCTATGCTATTCAAAAAAGTACGTCCAGCTAAGTAGCTCTGCTAAATGCGCCATTGGAGTTAGAACAAGCGGTTTGTTACTCAGTAATTTACCTACAGTTATAAACTACCAGTTATAGAAAGAATAGTGACCTTGTTTCTATAGACTATTAATGATTCTTTGATTTTTCAATTCTCAATTCTCAATTTTGCTTGTATAGTTTTAGCTCTCATGTTTTCTCCATCGATATGGTATCACAATTTTTTTGGTTAAACTTTAAAAGACATGGAGTACCAATGGTTTCTGTTGAAATTTCCTATCCCAAAGCTTTTTCTTTTCTCCGTATCGAGCACTCAGCACCTTTTGGTTGCTTAGTTGTCATAAGCATATCCATTTGATTCATGAATCATACGACGTGAATCTCATTACTGAATCTGGAGTACTATCTAATTTGTCATGCATAGGTAAAATTGCCATTGTGTTGTCTGATCAAATTCTACTACACAATTCTGTATTATTTACCTTACCTTATTTGCGTTTTTTCCTGATGTTGATGAAGTGTCTTTTTTCCTGTCGGTATTTGGTAAAAGGTCATAAAGAACAACTAACGAGACAACACAATCTTCTGAAGATTAGTATGTGTGTGGTTTACACAACATAAAATGCTTACTTTTTTGTTGAATGCATATGCTCTCTGTGCATGATTAGATTAGTTAAACAACCCACTAGCATTTCATACGTCGACAAAAATAGTTTTTTTTTTGCCTTTCAAAAATAGTTTTACCATCACTCACTTAAAATTTTTATAAAATCTTAATCAATTTCAATTATTGTAACATAAGGGTCAATAAAGCTCAAGAAAGTGTCTTTGTCATGTTGATATACTGATGTTGCAAATTGACTATTGAAACTAGACAATTGGATTAAAATTAAAGACAATATATTGTGATTGGTATCACGTCGAGACATAGTACCTAAAAAAAATGAATATATGCAGGGCCGGATTTGAGCATGTGCGGGGTGCTCAACCGCACAGGGCCTCCAAATTTTCAGGGGCATCACGATTTTATATGGCAGTCATGTTTTAATTTGGGTTTTTCATGTAAAAGTGATGAAAATGCATTCTAAAACTTAAGATTCACTGATTTTTAGGTAACCCAAGTTAACATCGAGTGGTTTTAAGTGATTGTAAAGAAAATGGCAAAGATACCAGGTTTATGTATGTTTCAGCATTATACAGTCGAAGAAGATGGAGATTTATGACATTTTCCCTTTTGCACCCTAAAGTTTTTTACGTTTTACAATCCTGCCTAATATTTTAGTTTCATTTCTAAGTTAGTATAAAAAAGTTTATGAAATTAACAATCTCATCCCTATCTAAACGAATTTCAACACAGAAATGGTCCTTTTTTTTTTGCTAGATGCCATAAATATTTTTATATTTTAATAATAAAAAATTTTTAAGAAGGTGGTTCAATATACTATCATTAAGATACAATAAACCTTGTTAAACACCGAATATTTAGATGTGTTTCACTATATTTATATATTTGAACTTCTATTTTTTTAATATACACAAATTTTTTTTGGCTCGAGGGGCCTAAATTCGGTTGCACAGAGGGCCTTCAAACCGACATAGTACCTAAAAAAAATGAATATATGTAGACGTCATTTAACTTTTCCCATTAAGGTCATATAAGGGTCGAAACATTTTCTACGCCACCTATATGTATCCAAGTTCGTATATCGTATATGGCATATTTTAACTATAAATTTTGAGTTGACACTGTTATATACTATCTGGTGAGTTGTATGACTTGATGTTCTGAAATTTTCTGTTACTGTAGAAAGTGTACCGAAAAAGAACTCAAAGTGAAGGTACATGCAGATTATCTATCTGCAAATTTTTAGTCCTGAACACTTGAGGAATTGACAGAGATTCTCAAGGAGTGTGGGGGATAGGCAAATAAGTACATACTCTCTGTCTCTCTCTCTTTGGTCCATTATAATTGTTATGGGTCCCATAATCCTACTCATCTCATATGTCATTTATTTTTCGCTTTTTTTTTGTTATTATTGTCATCTCCATAGTGATAATTCCATGATTAGAGTAGTAAATAACAATATATCCATAATCAGGTAACTCTATAAAGAGTAAATTGCAAAAATCGTACATGTGGTTTGTTCAAATTGCAAACAAGTTCTTAGCTTTTTGAAAGTGCTGGTGAGAAACCATTGAGGTGAATATCGTCCCTTAAAGTAAAATGACTAACATGCCCATGAAAAATAGTAAAAGGTGAGGATAATAGTCATTTTACTTTAGGACTAGAACCATATTGTACCAGCACTTTCGAAAAACCAAGAACTGTGTTTGCAATTTGGACTAACCACAAGGATGGCTTTTGCAATTTACTTCTCTACAAATATGGATGGTTAGATATGGTTTGGGGATAATCACAAAAATATTCATTTTTTCAACCCCATTTTACAAAATACCCAATTATTTTCTCAAAAAGCTAAAATACCCATAAAAATCGCAATTTTTGACAATTTTGCGAAGTTGAAAAAAAAAATCTAAAATTTTAGATTTTTTTTCAATTTCGAAAATTTGCGATATTTTTCACGTAAGTTTATACATATTTACACTTTTATGTGTGTAGCTTATTTTGTTGTTTTTGATAAATGACAATGTGCCGGTAATTATATTGCAGGCAAAAAAGATTTTGTGCTCCATCAGTTAGAGAGCAATATAATTACCGGCACACTGTCATTTATCAAAAACAACAATATAAGCTACACACATAAAAGTGTAAATATGTATAAACTTACGTGAAAAATATCGTAAATTTTCGAAATTGAAAAAAAATCAAAAATTTTAGATTTTTTAAGAAAATTTTCGATATTTTTGAAAAATATCGCAAAATTTTGAAATTGAAAAAAAATCTAAAATTTTAGATTTTTTAAGGAAATATCGCAAATTTGCGATATTTCTTAAAAAAATCTAAAATTTTAGATTTTTTTTTTCAACTTCGCAAAATTGTCAAAAATTGTCAAAAATTACGATTTTTAGGAGTATTTTGGCTTTTTAAGAAAATAATTAGGTATTTCATGAAATGATGTTGAAAAAATGGATATTTTTGTGATTATCCCAAATCCCAAATATTACATACCATTTCACCACACCTAAAATCTCAAACTCCACACCACCTTACAAACTTCGCACATAACGTACAACCACTAATAACCTGCCGTTGGCAATATAATTAAACTCTGGAAAAAAAAGAAAAAAAAACATAACTCAAAACGCAAACAACAAGTGTGTTTTTTAGTTTAGTTTAGTTTCGTGCTTTACTTCACTCATCACTTGTTCAGTTGGGTTAATGTTTTTCGGGTTCCGTGTCAAGCAAGCAACCATTCATTCCATGGCTAATCTTCATCTACAACAATAATCTTTTTTTATAAAATAATACCATTTTATTTTTATGTTTTTTTATATAATTAAAGTTTAATAAAAAAGGAGTGAAAATGAGTAGTAATGAAGCGATGATGGTGACGCCGGTGAGGGTGGCAGCGACGGTGGCGACGTCGCTAGCGCCGGGGTTTAGGTTTCACCCGACGGATGAAGAGTTAGTGAGATATTATTTGAGGCGTAAAGTTTGTGGTTTGCCTTTTAGGTTTCAAGCTGTTTCTGATATTGATGTTTATAAATCTGAGCCTTGGGAACTTGCTGGTATATATATTTCAATTTTTTTATATATAAATTTTTATAGATTTTATAACCTGGTGACTGACTACATTTGCATTAACAGGGTGTTTGGTTATTGTTTCTGCTTATAAATAAGCACTTGATGGTAAATTTCAATCAAATCAAGGCTTATGTTTCATAAGCTCTCTTTTTGTAGCTTATTTTAAAACTTTTCGGCTTATATAACTTCTTTATGATATAAGAGTTCATTATGATATACTAATGAACTTATATAAGCCGAAAAGTTTTAAAATAAGCCACAAAAAGTGAGCTTATGAAACATAAGCCCAAAACAAAATAAGCCATGTTACCAAAAAAAAAAGCCGAAACAAACACCCCCTTAATGTGATGTTAAAAAGGGTCGGAAATGGTCACGGGTATAAACCTTAATTAGGTTGTGTTATCTGAGCCAAAGACTTGTCCTCCACGGGTAATTTGATGATGGAAATAATTATTTGTTTACCGTTTCAATGTGCTTATGTAAAACTGTTTTGTTTTTATCTAAAATAAAGTATATAAGCAATCCCAAACACCCCTGAGTGATTTTAGAGATTTATGTTATGTTAATTGTTAACCTAAGACATCTGCATTAGTTGGGTTTATATTATGTCTGTCTCTGTGTGTGTTTGTGCAAGGATTTTTAGATATTTTTTGGGGGGTTGATGTTTTTGTCATGTATGGAATGTTAGGTTATTCGAGTTTGAAGACGAGGGACCAAGAATGGTACTTTTTTAGCCCTGTAGATAGGAAATATGTGAGTGGTTCTCGGTTGAATCGTGCGACTGGGAATGGGTATTGGAAGGCGACCGGGAAGGATAGGGCGGTACAACACAAGTCGCAGACAATAGGGTTGAAGAAAACGCTTGTTTTTCATGGTGGAAGGGCGCCGGAAGGGAAACGGACTAATTGGGTGATGCATGAGTATAGACTTGCTGATGAGGAGTTGGTGCGAGATGGTGTTGCTCAGGTTTGGAATTTGAATCGCTTAGTGGAATATGATTATTGTTTTTGTATGGGAAGTTGGATTAAAATTAATTTGTTTCATTGTTTTCTGCGTCGTGGAAAAGGATGCTTTTGTGCTATGCAGAATTTTTCAGAAGAGTGGTTTAGGACCGCCTACTGGTGACCGTTATGCACCCTTTCTAGAAGAAGAGTGGGCAGATGATGCAACCCTTTTGGTTCCTGGAGAGGAAACAGAAGATGATATGACCGCTGGTGAAGAGAGTCAGGCTCACGCAAATGACACTGTGCAGGTATTAATGTATTATCTTTTGTTTGTATTATTGTATATGTGGCTATAAATATATGTAGGATAATCTATACATACGTGCGTTATACTATTGTTGTGCCCTAGATTTTTCATCGCTTTTCTACATGAATTTATTGCAAATTATGTGGAAAAACTGAAAACTAAGCAACACTATTAATGCGTATGCTTGATATCTTCTTGATTTGTTTTTTAATAATCACACATGGACCGCTGCATGCGTTAAAGAATATCTCAAGATACATGAAAAGCTTTTTATACTTCTTCAAGAACTCGATTTTAGTTTCCGTGGTTTTTATTTACTTGATGATTGGTAATGTGAATTACCCATGTACAACATCTTACATACCGGAATTTGATGATGGCAGTTTAGATTCCTAAAGAAAATACGATATTTAAAGAAGGGTATAATTATTGATCATATACTCACGTTATTTGAGTTATTATGTTCTAGTTTTAAGCAAATATCTAGGATTTTACTATACTTAAATGATATCAGTATATGACGTTTTGTTTTGTTTCTATATATACGTATGTGCGTCAGCGCGTGTTTCAAATCTTTCCTTTTTACATACGTACACATGAAAAAGTGCTTTTAGTTTTTATCAAGGGACCTCATAAGCATTCTTGATTTTGTGTTACTATATTGGTAAGAAGACTCTTTCCCCATGCTTTTTGTTCTCGTCGCACCCAAACAGGTTATTTACTATCTGTCAAAGCAATCAAATCCATAGGATTAGGTAATTGTTTTCAAGGTTATATCTTCTTTATTACCTTTTCAATTTTCTAGTCCTTTAAAGTTTAAACAAATTTGGTTATTTTGTGCTTTCGAATCACTCCTTTTATCTAGATGTGCAACATTGAAACCTCATGGAAGATGAGTGTTCTAGGCACGTTAATTGCAGGATTTGTGTTTCTGAACTATGAAATGTTAGAATGATGAGAGATGCTACGGAATTATATTTGGCTGTTTTTAGAACATCGTGTATCAAAAGTTTTTTGGGTCATCCAGTTATATATGGTTCTTTCACTTTTAAAAGATTAAGCGTAGCAAATCATGTTTCTTTTTTTACTATTAGATATAATTCTTACCCAACCATTTTCATGAGGACGAAAACGACATTTGTTTATACGAACTAAGTGTGGCATTGGCCATATTTCCGAATTATTGACCACAACAATACCTTGTTGGAAATATTAGATTTGACGCATCCTTCAAGCTTTTGGTATGGTGTTGCAACTTTTTAACAGTTGCTGGTCAATAATTCGGAAATATGGCCAATGCCACACTGTCATTTATCAAGCCTTTCTCCTTATTGCAACTTTTTAACAGTTGCTGGTATGGTGTTGCAAAAATTGGTTCCTGTGTATCTTCACAATGTCAGAGAGGAGATGGACATTCTTATTTGTTTTTCTCACATAAAGGTTAAAGTATTTATAGATGCGTCTGGGGATCTTTAGGTCGAGAAAACAATGACCCATGCTAAGGCTTATTGATTTGCCAATCCTGAGGCTTAAGTTCGGGTTAAATAGTTAAATAAGCCCTTGCCAAGGTTTTCGTCATTTAAATTTATGCCCCTAACAATTAATTCCTGTAAGCAGGAGCGTACAAGTATACTTTGCATAGTCGAGTTAGTATAGAATGAAATTTTGTTTTAAATTTAAAAAAAGGTGATGTCTTCTACATAAAATTGGTAGGTGTAGCTCCACATCCTGCTAGAATTCCATTTTTTGACCCGACACGGATATTAGCAAGTTCACGGACTCTCAGAAAATGACCAAAATACCCTAGCAAATCAAAACAAGTCTTATGCATCATTCATCCATTATCTTGTGCAGAGTATATGTGAGTCAAATAATAGCAAACCAAAGTTTGTGTCTATATACGTGGATATTACTAGAATACCCTTGTGTTATTGTCTTCTCGACTAAAGATAATTATGATCCGAACTACTTTTAACAGGAAGCTGCTGCTAACATTGTTGCGTTAAGAAGTGATCCTATGATGGATCATCAAACCATCCCATTTCTCTGCAAACAGGAAAGGTCTGAAGATGGTGTTGTAGACTGTGGACCTGAGCTAGAGACGATGTCTTTATTTCATAATAAAAAGTTAAAGCTTGAGGAACCAAACACCAATGGGAACGGTTCAGAAGACTCAACCATGAGTCAAGACCCTATAACCTCGTCTGCACTTGTGGAGTTCCCTCTGTTGCAGTCTTTTGAAGCAAAAGAAAGTCAACCATCATCCAGTCAGCCCTCATTCGATGCTGCTACTCTTGAAAAATCCGTGCCTCCTGGATACTTGAAGTTTATAAATAACTTAGAGAGTGAGATCCTAAATGTATCAATGGAAAAAGAGACTTTGAAGATTGAAGTGATGCGGGCCCAGGCGATGATCGACATTCTTCAGTCACAAATTAACAATTTGACCAAGGAGAATGCTGACTTGAAAAGGGGCAAGTAGGTAGTTTCATGTCGCATAGCAAACTAGATTTTGTGGTCTTTTTTGGCTTTTGGAAACATCGGCTGCTAGAGAAGTCTGGTTTGTTTTTGCACATGTACCCTTTTTTTAGACAAATGTTAGACCGTATTGGAAAAAGTTAAATAAAGTTTGGTTATGGATGAGGGGTATCTTGGTCGTGTGTTTAGTCTTAAGCTTATGTTATCTTTGCTCTAACCTTTTTTTTTCTTACAGTTGTGCTACGCGTGAGTAAAGAAGCTTTACCAGCGTAAATCACTCTAGGTACTAATGATTGCATTGATGTTACTATGCAAAGCTGCAAACCCCATGTTTGTTCGGCAAAATGGATTAGGCTCTGATGAAGTAAATCTTCACACTTTATAGAGGTCCTCGGACTTGTAGCGTCAAGGTCCTGTAAGGTATGAAACAGACACGTTAGCCTCGTCTTGGGTGTGACCCAAGACCAAGCTCCGACGTAAGGAGAAGTATCGGATTGTACCGGAAGGTTAATATGATTAAATGTAGTTGAGAATGCACTAAATGCTACCTATTATGAGAGTAAATGAGGGGTATTTATACCCGCTGAGGAACAATGCCGATGTACTGTGCTTGTACTGCTCTTGTATTGTAGAGTATGGCGAGCCGAGCTATACCTAGGGTCGTTGGTAAGGTGTCAGGTGTACTTAGGGAACATGATCCCGTGAAATCAGGGTTTGGCGACGGTCATTAATTAGGTCCTTGCCATTATCCGGTGGATCTTTCGGGTTGTCTATCGGGTGTCCTTCGGTGCGTCTTTCGGGTACCTCCGTCGTCAGGCTCGGGTTGTGTAATGAGTCAAAACAAGGAAAGATTACCCGCGCGTTGCTGCGGGCGTTATTTTTTCGCGCGTTATTACGGGGCATTTTTTTTGTTCCGGTTAATTTCTTCGGTCTCATGTTTAATAGTTTGTTTTTTTTCCTCATATTAAATGACAAATTTTTTTTTTCAATAAAGGGGATATTTTTATTTTATTTTTTGGCCCAGGCCGATAGAAAGTCGTAAACGTAATTTTTTTTTTCTTCTTATTTTTGACAAAAGAAAGAGGGAGTATAAAGTTTTTTTTTTTTTTTGGGCCGATGAACAGTAACCACAGGTATAAAAATTTTTTGGGCCGATGAATAGTAACCGCGGGTATTTTTTTATCTGAATGCGTCGGTACTTTTGTAACATTTTTTTCCCCCTATTTTGTGCCAACAATTTAAAAAAAAATAGGCCGGCCCAAGCACTGTAGCTTGCTACAGTGCCTAGCGTGAATAGTGTTTTGGCACATTATAAAAAAAAATATGGGCCGGCCCAAGCACTGTAGCTTGCTACAGTGCGTAGCGTGAATAGTGCTTTTGCACATTTGAAATGAGTATATATATAATGGTTAGATATTGTACAGTTTTGTACAAGTCAAAACGGGTTTTTTTCCTAGGTTCTTTTCATATATAGTTAGGCATGCTGAATAACTCAAATGTGATTTCAAAAATTATATCTTTTTCAATAACAATTTGAAATATGATAAAACATTTTAGAAGTTGTGATACAACAACAACGATACCTTATTCCGTTTGGGTAGAGTATGGGGGAAGTGAACTGTAGCCAGATCATACCTCTATCTTTGGGAAAACCCGAAGGTAAAGATACCGCTTTCAGGTAAACCTCCGGCTAAGAAGAAATTATAATACATGTAAAAATATAAAAAGTATTAGTGTATTACTAAATCACTTACATTTTGTGTTTACTTATCTTCATGCCTCGTATTAAAATCTGACGTGACTCGTTAATTTTTTTTCATCTAAACCGTCATTTCAAATAAATAAAAATATCAAGCATGGCTGCATGGAGGAATATCATTTCTAAATATAAATTTTAGTTGACTTTCAAAGTGTTTGACATAATTGGAAAGTTTATGCAGCAAACTTTTTTTTGAGTTGGTCCAAAATTGATACGGTATGGGAAGGGGTGAGCATACCGGACCGACCGGACCGGACCGAAGGTATTTCAGTCCGGTCCGCGGTCTGGTATTTTGGACCAATTCGGTCCTCGGTCCGGTCGGTCCGGTCCGATCCGACCAAAAACCCGATGATAATGCATGTAAGACCGGACCGGACCGAGACCGACCCGGACCGGACCGGACTGTACCATTTCGGTCCTCGGTCCGATCCGATCTTGGCCGGTCCGGTCCGGTCTTAGACATGTGCTCACCCCCTAGATGGTGTATATTTTCATTGCTATTTTATGGAGTAATTTGTTGGACCTTAGGATAAATTTAGAAAGTAGAACCTGCATAGGTGGAAGGTCACATTCCAATATGAAGAATCATAAAGTTGGTCAGTGTAAATTATGACATTTTCGTCGATACCAAGATGATGTACATGTCTATCTACATTCTAGAATACCATTACTTACCTGGGATGCCAAGGTGACGTGCACATCATGCGTCTACAATAATAATAATAACAACAACAACAATAACAATAATAATAATGTTAACTAAAATTCAATATTGCTGATATCTTTATTTTATTTTTTCCTGAAAAGGCATATCACATTAAGAAACACGGAACAACGGTACAGTACAACATAAACATTACATACAACCATGGAAAGCCAAACGCCACACAGCAAACAACCCCGAAAACTAGTTCTCGACCACATTTACACACACGTGCGAACCTAAGACCAAGACCATACTAGCTCACAAAGACTTATAGACAAAAGTAGACTATCCTCCAACAAGATGATAAGAGTAAAGCCCACCTGTTGATGGCTAAACACACCCATATGTGTTACGATGAAGCCCCCACATACCTCCATAAAAACTAGATGCTATCATAAGGCACAACCAATTTCTATGATGTCCCATTTGTGCATCTACAAAACTCACATACCAAACATGAGGCCTGACTAAGTTTGACCACCACTTCCAATACATGTATCAGGTTGTGCAATCCACTCCTCCCAATTTACTTTGTGTTTACTGGACCTTTTAACTATCCATTCGTAGGCTCTCAAACGAATTTCATGAAATAAATTAGTAGTCATTTCAACCTTTTTTCCCAAACACACGGCAATTGCGATTTTTCCTTATGTAATATGTTGTTGTCCAAACCACAGATTGCCACAACTTCTTATACTTTGCTGAAATTACAGTGTCACCATTATACCTTAACATCTCTTCCGTAGAAAATACATTTACGTTCTGAAGATTCCACCACTCAAAGACTTTTTCCCATACCTTCATTGCCTCAGTACAGAGAACTAGGCTATGATCCATAGTCTCACACATCTCGTCATAGTTTGGACATAAAATCGAGTGAATATCGATGCCTTTCTTGTCTAATTCCACCCTAGCAGGAAATCTACCACGAATCGCCCTCCACGCAAAAATATTCACCTTTTTGGGAACAAGATTATTCCACGTCGTCTCGCTATTATGATTACCAGTGTTGATGCACTTAGCTTCCACCAGGTCAGATAAAGCCTTGACGGAAAAGGCACCACTATCCTCAAGTACCCACTTCCACGTGTCCTTGCAATTCAAAGTGATGTTAGTATTGCTCTTAGTTTGCTCCAACGCTTCCAACTCCCCCACTACTCTACCCCTCGGCTCTCTAACCCAATCCCATACCCATCTCCAAGTTCCTTCAACCCATCTCCAAGTTCCTTCAACCCGTCTCCCTTTATCCGCCACTACACCCTCATTACACCTATCCAAGTGAGACAATCTAGGGAATCTATCCATCAACCTAACACCATCTACCCATCTATCCCCCCAAAAAGATATACACGACCCATCTCCCACTTTCCTAACAAAAGATGAAAACTCAATACCCAATTTATCTTTGTCCTTCCCCACCCTCACAATATCCCCCCACACACCTCCTCCGCCATTACCCGCCCTTACAAATTCTCCTAACACTCCCTCACGACCATATATACTTATCAGAACCCTAACCCAAAGGGCCCCCCTCAACCCTAGCCCGCCACCACCATTTCTCGACCAAAGCCTAATTTTTTTGCTTTAAGTGACCCAATATTTAGCCCCCCATAAAATGTGATTACTGAATCCCACTTTACCCAAGGCATTTTTTTACACTCACCCATCCCCCCCCCCAAAAAAAAAGAAATCCCGCCTCACTCTCTCAAGATTTTTAACACACTAGACGGAACACAAAACAAAGAAAAGTAATACAACGGTAAACTACCAAAAACATATTTGACCAAGGTCAAACGACCACCAAAAGACATCGTTTTTGCTTTTCAATCCGCCAAACGTTTTTTAAATTTTCTATAACCGGTCTCCAAGCTCCTTCCCTTCTCATACAAACCCCGATCGGCAAGCCCAAATATTTTAGATGTATTTTGTTTTAATATGTTTGTCTTTTTTAAAATTTTAATATCTTTTGATTTCTTATTGAAATTTTAGTCGATATTATACATAATACTATAGGACGTTTAAAACGAAGCCATAAATTGTCGTTTGGGTCATGGGCTAAATTTAGCTCGTTAAAAAACAATACATGTAACGGTGATTAAGACATAACAAGATGCCACCACGTTGGATAAGGTGAAATTCCCAATCTATTTAAGTGTTCCCGCTTAACAATCTTATATCATATAAGATTCAGTCCTCATTATTTAATGAGGAGTTATTATGATTTAAGTCCAAGCATAAGCCATCTTTTGATAGGTGCAGGCGTGAGTCAATTTCCGATTTAATTCCTCTAGATATGAAGTGTCCTGGCAGTTACAAAGACAATTATAGCGACAATGAATACTAGAGATGATGGAGTGACCCCGTTCAGTTACAACAATAATTACATGGAGTTAAAAAACAATAAATTCAATCTATACAAAGCATCATAATAATTGCCTAAAACTTCACCTGCAGCTAAAGCCATAAAGGCATAAGATTGCAGACCGTCTATCTTATTCTTTTGACCATACTCTGCAACAAGTGCATCTTTTCAAACTTCTGTAATGGATGCTCCAAGATCACTGAGAAGAACACAGGCCATCAGGATCCATAGTATTCTACTCGCAATTGGGACCGACGCCATATAACCCCATGCCAATATCTGCAGCAAAATTGAAAAAATTGATCCGTGATTGTTGGTTTGCCATGTACTCAATGTTGATTAGTTATAGGTTTGTAAGTTTTATTGCAATTGAATTCCATATTTATATAGAAAAATTAAGGGTTTTGGTTTCTATGTTTTGATTACCTGATATTTATTTTATGCCGCGTTGGATTTGCTTATCGAAAAAGACATAGGACAAAAAAATGTTATTTGGTAACTTTATGGTTGACATCGTATCCCTCATTTTGCAGGAAGATTTAAGCTCAGGTCATGTGGCGTCAATCAGTTGTTTTCAAACCTGCTACATCCGAACGTGTTGGGAATATTACTTTTCATAAGGTATCGTGTTTATGGTTAATTGTAATCATCGTTTATTTTCGTTAATTGATGATGAGTTTGTTCATTCCATAGATTCGACAAGGCTGGAAAATTGCTTGCTGAAGTGTTTGTTAAGGGATTGCAACGTAAACAGGTTCAACAAAATCACATTATTATGTATCTACAAAGGTTTTATAATAGCAACTCAAAAGTTACTATTATTTTATTGATGGTTATAATTTGTAGGCCTCTGACTCGAATAGGCTTATCATTTGAGGCACGCACGATATTCAAACGTCTCAAGAATTAGGCCGAAAGCAATCATGGTAATTGAAACTAGTTTGAACCCGTTTTCATTGACCCTTTTATCTTTAAATGGGTCCCTTCAACTGTAGCATTATATAAAGTCTGATATGAAATACCTATATCCGACCCATTAATTCTGAAAGTAATACGCAATTCTTCCTTACAGGTTTGCTTTGCAATATGTTTGATACCAATATCTTGGATGCTCTTCGAGCAAAAAAAGGAATAATATTGCAACTAAAAGCTACATCAGCTCATATAACCTCTAGGTAGAGTTATTTCATGTTGTTTAGTAATTTTCTTCATTTGATCTCTATCACAAATGCCACTGCAGCTAGAAAGTACCAATCTACACCTACACAAGTTGCTGCGTGTAGTATCTGTTGGGATTTGATAAACTGTTAACCATTAACAACCACGAGTACGCAGCGGATATGGATCAAGTAAGATGCATATGATTAACACACAATAAATAAACATAAGGGTAAACAAGAAAACTAACCCTTAAGTCAACAACAAATGTAATGAAACAAAGTGGATAAATGCCCTAACAATCTGCCAATCACTCAACCGATTCCATCTATCAACCTCTACGAGTTGCTCAACAAAACTCGATCTACCAAGCACGCCCGGATGCTAGTCCTTACTTTCACGTGTACCACCCGCAAGACATCATTGCAATCAAAAACTACTTAATCTTGTACCAAACCCTTCTATATAACTAGTACCAAATTTCAGAAAGTAATACTAGGGTTAGTACCAAATTCGGTTCAACTGAATTTGACCCGAAAATCACATAACTAAACCCTAATTTGCTTCTTTTGCTTGTCACGCCTGAGAAACCAGTAAACCAGTATTATATATCTTCTGGAACAACTTAGGGATCAAATCACAATTGAATAGATCCTTTTGGATCTACCAAAATCAAGCAGAAGATGTATATAAGAACCGAAAATCAATAAACTCAATTAGGGTTTATGTTAGTCAGCTGATTTGTGGAGAGTAAAGGCTAGGAAAGTTTCTGTGTATTTTGTGATTGTGTTCTGCCGTGTTTAGGATCTAGGAATGTTGGCTTTTATAGCCTTCAATCCCTAGTTGTAGTTTAATAATGAAACTACTCTCCTAAACTTATCACAATACTTCCTTCCTTCTTATCTCTACATTCAACGCACCTAGACACACACTTAGAACCTTCTTGGCCGGCTACTTCACTAGGGGACCATTAGGATTCTTGTCTAGTCGTTTTAGGTCATTGGTTTACATTTAGAAACATTACGTGAAGTTAAACGCACTCTTAGTGTTTAACGTGTGTGCCTCCAATAGGCTCACACATTTCTAGTCTGTATTGAGCTAGTCTAACTTACTACATAATCCCAACTGCTTCCCATTAGGAGTTGGAGTAGCAGACAACCCATATACTAACGACGGAAACATCTAGCAACACTCACATTCGTTGTTAAAACTAGAAATGTCTGAGATCAAGTTTCATAAACATTCTCAGTAGCATGGTTATGTATCTCTTGCTTTAATCATCCCTTTGTTCAGATACCGTTAAACCATGGATATGGATCCTAACTCATTCCATATAGTTTAACCACTTAGATTCTCGTTATAGAATTTAATACATATATACCAAATGTAATCAAGAATCATCTTGCATTACCCTTTGGGTGCGGCCACACAATTATCTGATTAATTCTGGAGAGGCGCCAATGGTATCACTACTGAACATCAAGGTGGAGGAACAAAATTCTTTGTTGAATACAAGTGTTGTAATGTTGCTTCACATCTCGTCAATAATAGCTTTATAAACTACCATTTTTAAAATTAGCGTTTGACCTTTAGAATTAAAAAGTGATATCCACACATACCAGAACATGTTTCGGTTATTTCAAGTTAAGGCTGACTTAATAACCATTTTTGAAAAATTTTACTTATGACAACCGATCCATAAAAATAATTTCTCTCGAAGGTATTGGTTTCAATATGCATCCCTTCGTGAATAAAATATGAGGTTTGGTGGGAACCATCATATATTCAAAGATATAAAACAACACTTCACATTTGTTTTATGTAACAATTCTCTTCATACTGTTACCGACAATGGGAACTTATTTAGAATAATAAAATTATTTAAGGATTAAAACATGAGATATAGGAAAACAATTAGTATATGAAATGAATTAACAAAACATTGTATCTTTATTCATCAAAAAAATAAAAAATTATCTTATCTATCCCAATTATCCATAATACTAAAACAGATATGCATGAAACTAATTAGCAAGTTGAAGTCCAATGTATCCAACATTCTCAACTCTTTCTATGCAAGAAAGCTAAATAGTTATCTGAGTAAACTTTCTGAATACTTGTTTCAAATTCATAAATTTGTGAAGAATTTGAACGCTATAATGAGTGTCGTATGTATATTTGCATACTATTGCAAGAATCATAGTATGAAAATGTGACAGTACCTTTTATGAGGTATTTGTAGTCACCCACATACTTATCTCAGACAGTCATCTTTACAGTTTCTTAAAATGTAAAGTATCCTCGTTTTTTAATGTGTATTGCAACAATGCTCTTAACTGAGCATATCTAGTTAGCAGATTTATCATAAATGATGAAATCCTAGTTTAACTAGGATTGATTATTCTCTAGCATCGTGTGTACACAAACAACACTATGCCTTATACAATTCGTAAACATTTGTTTTAACAGTTATCTAAATCACTCTCAATTAGATACAATTGTTATCAGTCATCTAAACACTCTCAATTAGATACTGTTGTTGTTAGCTCATCTTGCTCTAGTGCAAAAGTAACAACCAGTCTCACACACCATATAATATATACATGATGAATCCTTAGTTAAAAACACAAGGTTTCCATCCATGTATTAAATTATCTCAAGTGAAATATATCATTTAAGACTTGCTTCAATAATGTATTGAATTGTGTTGGACTTAATTTTCACATATGTTTATTTCATTATACATTCATTCCAAGGTCATTTGTTTTATTTCCTAAATTCTCAAGTGAAGTTTCATTCCAATCTCAAGGATTAACATCTAGCTTAGATAGAATGATACTTTCAATATGTTACACAACATATAAATTTTAAGGAAAAACGTAGTGCTCCCACTTGATGTCAGGTGTGCTCAGGAGTTATCTTAATTTAATCAAAAATCATATTGTGATTAAACTTAAGATATCAGCTCCTAGATGCATGATCCAATCCACACTTGGATTCTATTATCTTGTATACTTTATAAAGTTTATATATACTCATAACCCTTTTTGATTACACACCGTCCTCGCAAAAGTAATCATAAAGGAAAGAGTTATAAAACTTAATTGCCTTTTCCAAATATAGACTCATAACCCTCTTGATTATGCACCGTCCTCGCAAAGGTAATCATTAAAGAAAGAGTTATGAATCTTAATTTTTCATGTTTCAGATTCAAGAAAACATGTATGACAATTAGTTATCTTTATATAATTAATGCGTGTAGAAAAGAAATATTTAATCATAGTCAATTGCTTGAGTAAGATTAAAAACTCTTGTCTTCAGTCAGGCATTAATATGTATACAATCTTGTCCTTATGAGCCTTTCTTCAAAAGAAGCTCATTCTCACCTCACATTTTACTGTTTGGTGAAAGATCAATCAATCTCAAACCATTGATTGTCTTTTAAGGACTGCATTTTATCATTCATAGTTCTAAGATATTTATTAGATCCAAGATGTGATAATTTGTCTTAATAGTTAACAAGTTTGTTATGACCCCTTAACTAATATTCCTCAGCATTGATATAAAAAAATATCACTCCATTGGTGAGGCATCCTTACGGATTTATGAACGAGAGTTACATTATACTTTGGTTTGACATTTTCATGCTAAACCTTAGTATGACATCAAGTAAGTGAATTCAAAAAGTTATGTATTTTGTTCTGGAATGTCTTTAAGTTCTATAGATGCTCCCACTTACTTTTGTAAGAAGAGATACTTCTCTAAATACAAAGTATTTAAGAAACAATGAATTGTTCTTAATTGGGAAAACAAAATACATTTTACATCTTCATCTCTAGTTTGTTAATAATATGTTCATAAGATATTAACAAATTTCAAAAACTTTCAATCAAGACATAATGTGTTCATCCCTAATTCTATAAATAGATATGTTCTCGAAATACCTTCTGGGTTGGAATATATGAGTGTATCCATGACACCGCATATTTCTAACTGATGATTTTGGTGTAGAGCTAATTCTAATTATCAGAAATCAAACAATACGAATATAGTTTGTTTCAACACCATTTAGTCATCCAAGGTAGTGTGGTTTCTTATGAGTATTGAATTGTGAAGACTCCATCAGATATTCCTTAGATAACATTAATTCTCTATGGATCAAATACTTGTCAATTGGGTCGAGCCAAATTAAATACACAGTATTTAACAACCAAGTGCATGCTATAATGTATATTTCTTGAATAATTCATTCAACCCATGTTCTATGTGTTTACAAGAAGACATAACAGTTCAAGAATTCTTTGATCATGTGTTTACAAGAAAATAAAACATGTCAAATACATTATATGTCTTTGAATAATTCAAGAACCCTATGTTAACTCTATGTTCATGTGTTTCAAGAAAATAAAACATGTCAAGTTATACGTTACAAGTCTCCGAATAATTCAAGGACATCATGTTAATGTGTTAACAAGAAGACACAACAATTTACTGCTTACTTTATGTTATCAGTCATTGATAAATTCAAGGACTTTATAATTATGTCTTAACAAGAGCATAATTATTCTAACTAAAGTAATTATGAACGCAAACTCTTGAGTTTAATGGTAATTTCAAGTTAATTTTATACTTCATAATCATGATTGTATAATTAACCATAATTATTTTGACTAAATCATATAATCAATAAGTTGAATATCTTTATATTATATCTTGACTTTTAAATGTAATAGGGCAACAAACATCTTGTGTGTTTAAGTCCTAGTAGATTTATTAGTTTTCTTACCTTGCGGTCAAGAGAAACCAATTAATCATATTGTTATATGTTGGTCCTTGCACACACTTAGGTATTTCTCCACTTAGTGTAGGGACAACATTACCTGAAGTAGAAAAACCATACGACAAGCGTTCGATTGTTTAAACAATATGATAGTGTCATAGATATTACAAGTAGATATCAAACCATAATGTTGCATAAGGAAAAGTATATTATCATTCTATAGATAACTGTTCAGGAAAGCAACAAGTAGTTATCCTATAAAATAAAATGCAATCTTCCTTTAAACAATGGTTGTTCATATTCGGAAAGTAATATATTATTTCAAAGCAAGCTAGAAATAATATGAGCAATTCACAAGGAAAGGAATCCTGTAGCTCCCATTGAAATTGACAACCTCACATGAATGTTATTTCAGTTATAAAACGCAAAGCTCCCACTGGATTTGTCAACATTATAAGTGCTACATCACCAGTAGAAAGCAATTAGCGATTTATTTACTTTCCTACTCTCTTAAAATGCCTACAAGTAGCAATGTACTTAGGTATTGTACATAGTATATGAAATTCTACTTATGTAGATGAGGGACTAGCCATCATGTATTCATTAACTTGAATATTTAGCATGCATTTCCTCCTTAATTTGTCTGTCTAACCACAAGGGTGTTTAGCACTATAAGGAATGAAATGAGTCCAAGAAAATACTTAGAAGACATGCTAGCAATTTTCTTTACTCATTGCGGTTAAACTCATACATCGTGACAAGTGCAAGATGTCATTATTTGGTAGCTATAGACACAATGTTCTGTAGTTACACAAATATTTTATCTTTCAAAGTTTTCAGAACCGAAAAAGGGTAATGAAAATTGAAAGTGAGTTTAATTATAACTATATTTTATTCTTGTCAATTAATGAGAAGAGATAGGAGTAAGTCTTACTCTTTTGCCAGAAAATAGACTATATTTGTATTATATGAGAAAACAAACGTCTGTTTACGAATTATGTTGCAATAACACAATAGCACATAGAAAGTTCAATTTTTAGTATTTTAGATAATTAAATTCTTAAAAGAATTAACTACCCAATTAATTACTAATAAGACTAAGATCTAACTTGACATCCCACTTGTTACCAGAGGTCTGACCAATATGTAAACAAGTAGGGCAAGAGGTAAGCGACGAGCGTTAATTGCATTGTTAATGCAACTCTTAGATTTATGAGACTTATGACATTAGTAACTCATATAGTAATGTCAAGTGCATATTTCGTCTCATCTTATGCCTCGGGTCCGAGGTCTGACCAGGTAACTCTATTTAAGTCGACCAAAAGAGAACGTGCGAAAATTGACAAAAGTCTGACCAATGGAAAAAATTCGCCATGGGTTGGAAAGGCCCTGAGGTCTGACCAGAGAAGACAATCCAAATGCACGTGTTCTTTATTTGGCTGGCATAGACTTAAAACTTCATATAAGGGTATACACATAAATTTTACAAAATATGTGACAAAAATCGTGTACGAAGAGCAAAGGCCAAACAACTTGTAGCACAAAGTTAAGAAAACATTTTGTTAACCTTTTTGGTATAGACATCATTTTGTCAAATGTTCTCGGTAGCTCCATTTTGGACGCACAAAGAAGCTGAGAAACAGGTCAGCGCGAAGCTTATTAAAAACCTGACTTATTTTGGGGTGTCGTAGCTACACCCGCCTTAAACTTCTCTTATAGTTTGTCCAACAATGGGTGAGTCATACTTCCAATTAACTCATGATGCTATTGTATGTTAAGAAACCCCTTTGTTAACATTTAGTTTTATTGTTGCCAATACGGTGGGATTACAAATTGATCAAACCCTATATTGTACTCCTACATGTATCCGAAGATACAAGTAATTCCAATAATTCCCTCATATGTCGTAGCATGTAGTGGGACGGGAGAAAATTAAAGATCAATTCAACCCCATACTGCGCGTATAAAACTAAAGCTTCACAAGAAATCAAATTTCATAGTTTAATGTCCGTATTGAATTTGTCCAAAAACCCCGGTTTCGCAAATAACACATAACTGATCACAAGGAGTATAATTACGTGTGTAATGTTAGACATGTTTAATCTAAGTTTCTCTATAAGTATAAGTCTGTTTTTAAAGAGATTCATAAAGTCTATTTTGCAAATATTGACTAAACACAAGGCATATCACGTATAAGCAATTAAAACAGACAGGAAATTGGAGTAAAATTAAATACAAACTCTTATAAAGAAAGCAGTAATCATATAATGCATCGAGTTCTCAAAAGAGTCTTCCCCAATTGGAGAACCAAAAGACTCTCACTAGGTTTTCTGCTAAAGTATCTAGATCGCCACATCCATCATATAGCATGATTGCGTGAGTCTTAAGGCCGAGATAAATCAAGAATAGAGTAACATGGCATCTTAATTAACATTTAATTTTAATCTATTCTCTTTTTATCAACTTACATTAGAGTTGATTCTAGGTGTTTATTCATTATTTATGGCAAGGATTGCATGTTATTGCCATAATTTTCCAATAAAACAATAAATAAATCAAGATTTTATGCAGCCCTAGCGTGCTTAATATGTGTGTAACCCATATAAAAACCAAACGAGTTGGCTCGTGATGCCACTATTGGGATTTGATAAACTGTTAACCATTAACAACCACGAGTACACAGCGGATATGGATCAAGTAAGATGCATATGATTAACACACAATAAATAAACATAAGGGTAAACAAGAAAACTAACCCTTGAAGTCAACAGCAAATGTAATGAAACAAAGTGGATAAATGTCCACCTCTACGAGTGCTCACACAAACACGTTTACCAAGCACGCCCGGATGCTAGTCATTCTTCACGTGTACCCAATACAACCATTGCAATACAAACCTACTGAAACTAGTACCAAAACCCTCTCTAATGAACTGTACCAAATTTCAGAAAGTAATACTAGGGTTAGTACCAAATTCGGTTCAACTGAATTTGACCCGAAAATCACATAACTAAACCCTAATTTGCTTCTTTCGCTTGTCACGCCTGAGAAACCAGTAAACCAATATTATATATCTTCTGGAACAGCTTAGGGATCAAATCACAATTGAATAGATCCTTTTGGATCTACCGAAATCAAGCAGAAGATGTATATAAGAACCGAAAATCAATAAACTCGATTAGGGTTTATGTTAGTCGGCTGATTTGTGGAGAGTAGAGGTTAGGAAAGTTTCTGTGTATTTTGTGATTGTGTTCTGCCATGTGTAGGAGCTAGGAATGTTGGCTTTTATAGCCTTCAATCCCTAGTTGTAGTTTAATAATGAAACTACTCTCCTAAACTTATCAAAATACTTCCTTCCTTCTTATCTCTACATTCAACGCACCTAGACACACACTTAGAACCTTCTTGGCCGGCTACTTCACTAGGGGACCATTAGGATTCTTGTCTAGTCGTTTTAGGTCCTTGGTTTACATTTAGAAACATTACGTAAAGTTAAACGCACTCTAAGTGTTTAATGTGTGTGCCCCCAATAGGCTCACACATTTCTAGGCGTATTGAGCTAGTCCAACTACCACATAATCCAACAGTATCACACAAACCTACATACCTAGTAGATAAACCTTTAGTACAAGTGTATAAAAAAATAACAGGAGTAATACAAGTATACAACAATACAATGAATAATATCAACTGATTCAAGATAATACCATTGTCTTAGAGCTCAACAAGAATATATGCTAAAATACTAGAAGAGGTGAAATGCTTAAATACTACAGGTGGTAAATTTGACGTATTTACTTATCTGTTGGTCCGATTTGGGTTATGTTTTTATTTCTATAGGTTGCACATGTAATATAAATAAGAGTAAACTATACCGTTGGTCCTTGTGGTTTGCGTTGACCAGCGTCCCTAGTCCCTTGACCAAAAAAGTTGCACCATCCGTCCTTAAGTGGTAAACGTTTTCCGCCGTTAGTCCCTTAAGGGTCACCATCCGACCGTAAATGTTTTCCGCCGTTAGTCCCTTACCACTTAAGGACGGATGATGCAACTTTTTTGGTCAAGGGACTAGGGACGCTGGTCAACGCAAACCACAAGGACCAACGATGTAGTTTACTCTATAAATAATTTAGCTAAAAGGAAAATGGGTCAAGTGGATTGAAAGTCTGCCAACATGTAGTTTTTCTGCATAAATCCTCCTAAATAACTTTTTTTAATCAGACAACTACTGAAGTAATATAACTTTTGTGAATTATATTTGACACGCTAGCTAATTTTAGGAAGTTCAAAATTTTGTAAAAAATATGTTCCGGGTCAACTGTACACGAAAACACAGCCAATATATAATTTTCAGTTTTGACTACTACAATCTTGAAGCAAATTAATAGAGAATTAAGTGAGAAGATACTGACCACAATAGCATATATTGATGACAGGACAAAGAAGATTGCAGCCAAAAAACGAGTAGATACAGTCTCCACACCAACTGCTGATAAAAGATTACGTCTTAAAAGTT
Organism: Tanacetum coccineum; assembly: GCA_026074375.1. Lineage (NCBI taxonomy): Eukaryota > Viridiplantae > Streptophyta > Magnoliopsida > Asterales > Asteraceae > Tanacetum > Tanacetum coccineum. The sequence continues at coordinate 13,391 of BQNB010028051.1, read as the reverse complement.
CGTAAGTCAACCTAGCAGAAGCACAATAAGCTTCACCAGTTATGGCTGCAAAGTTTATGCTGAACTTATTAAGAAACTCAAATGCCGATAAAAAGGTGTTGACATAGCATCTGAGAACAAGGCTGACTATCCCACTCGCATCTTCACTTGTTGCACTATCAACTGCAACATGCACTATTCGTACAATAGCAACCAATATTCTGGAAAAACATATTGTTCCAGCGGAGATACCAAACGCGTTTCTAAAAAGAGTATATATTATAACAATAAAGTTACCATCGTGATATAATCCTAACTTCAAAGGAGCTAGGCGATGTATGTACAACTAGGTAGCCGGTGATTAGTTTTTATAAATAAAGCTATCTTTTTCGTTTATATATAAAGTACCCAACTTAATAGTTAATTTTTATGTATGCAGGATGAAGACTATAGAGGACTATGTTTGGTGTATGGTCTAAAGGTAAAAGTTGTTTCCATTGTGATGGGTGAAGGCGGGGATAAGGATGTGCTTTGGTGTTAGTTGTGCTAATAATAATAAACTGGCCACGTATACATTGCTTGAACTCATATTAAAACTCACATTATTTCATGATAACTTACCTACGCACTCAACCACTTGCAAACTTCTTCCCGACCCGACCCCCACGCATGAACTTATACAATGCGTCACATAAGTAAAAGTTCGCTTTTTCACAAAAACAAGCCCGATGCAACGCACGGGCATAAACGCCTCGTTAGATATAATCCTACCTTTGTTTCTCGGCCCCCATTTATTATAAGTAATATCAATAGGGACGCGAAGCAACGCTTATAGCATTGTATGAGTTACATAAAATGTAAGGCACTCAAAATTTGAAAACATACTACTATACATTAAAAAAAAAAATTATCATGCCAAGCTTACAAAATATAGCAATCATTTCGACACACACAAATTACAAACCTAAAATTTAAATTAGTTCCGTTGTAACGTGCGAACACCGAAATTCTTGTTTTCAAACTAAAGGAAATACTAACATACCTTTAGGGTTGTTGATAGCAAAACTTTTAAATTGATTCAACATAATTATGTTTGAAGTTAAAGTTTGAAGGACATGGTTGAGAATGAACTGTTTTTGAAAGACAAATGTAACTAAAATATAGCCTTTCATTATTCAAATTTGATGAATTCTTTAAGACTTGGTCGGAGATAACCTTGTATATTTATAGATTTCTTTTATGTAAATGACTTAAATTTTTGCCTATCGGATGATTTTTGTTGGGATGTTTTTTTGCTTGCACTCCGTTTGATGATCACCATTGGGGTCAATCGGGTTATCGGGTCAGATTAAGGGTCTTATCGGGTCGGGTCTATCGGGTTTTCACAAAATAAAAACTAACCCGCAACCCGACCCTATAAGAAATCGGGTCTATCGGGTTGCGGGTTAGTCGGGTTGAGTATATCGGGTTATCGGGTTATTTGTTAAGAAAAGTTAATATATATCCAGTAACCAAAAAGTCTTAATACTATCAAATGAGATTGTTAGATTTTGGAGCAAGTGGTTTATAATGTTACATATATATTGTATCAGACAGTGTCACAGTAATGCTATCATGCTACTTTCTTGTATTAACATTATTGTTTTTAAAAATAAAGCAGCTCATAGTAACCTGATTCATATATCCCCCGACATTATCGAGCAAAATTTATTTGTACGATCAAATAAGAAATCAATTTTTGGTGAGAACAGTGAACTTATTCGGGTGTGACATCTTATCATACCATCCAAAACAATAGTAAACCTCAATTCTTTGCTCCAATCTGTAAGACTTAGTAATATATGATCTTACTATTGTGCGTTTGACGTATATGAAGTATATAAAAGGAAACATGCTTGTGAGATATAAAAAAATAAAAAAGTGCAGTAAACAAAAAAGAAGTAGGGTAAAAGCCATAAAATACCAATAAACTTTCCAATTTGTCCCGACATGACTAACGAATTATTTTTCATCCTGTCTACACCAACGTACTTTCAATTATTTTCCGATATCACCAATATATGATCTTACTATTGTGCGTTTGACGTATATGAATTATATAAAAGGAAAGATGCTTGTGAGATATAAAAAAATAACAAAGCGCAGTAAACAAAAAAGTAAGGTAAAAGCCATAAAATACTAATAAACTTTTCAATTTGTCCCGACATGACCAACGAATTATTTTTCGTCCTGTCTACACCAACGTACTTTCAAATATTGTTCCGATATCACAAATATAACCCTAAAATGACCCAAAAATGACTATTACCCTCGTCTTCCCTATATCCATTCAGAAAGAAAAAGAAATACCAAAAAGTATATATTTTTTAACATACCAAAAAGTATATACATAAACAATAATCAAATCAAAACAAATTACAGTCTCATCTTCCTAGATCCAATCACACACACTAATCACACCTTCAACTATGTGTTGACCAACTATTGACTTCACAATGAAGAGATCATTCCTTCTAATGTACAATCTCATCTTCCTCCTAGCAGCCGCCGCCACTCTTTGCATCAAAACCATGCTCACCGTCGGCGGCCAAGGAAAAGTGAGTGAAGATCGCCTCTCTTCACCATTCCTTTCGTTTCCTGATTCGACGGAACCACCCCTTGACTCGTCTTGATCTCGGTTGTTCTTTGATTCATCAGTCGGCATCTCTGGTACCTACAAACAGGACAAGAACTATGAAGTTTAAGCCATGGCACGATACAGTCACTGTGAAATCTATGTTTACATGGAATTTGCCGCGCTTCAGTCCCAATATCAAACTCTTCCAAACAGACAGAACACTGAACCGAATCTTCTTCAATTGTGACAGTTGGCATTGCCTCAACTGCATCCTTTTTGGCTGGTGGTGTTCCATATCTATTTGGGTCATTATCGGCTAATCGCTGTAGGAATTGGGTCATTTTCAGCTGTTGATTTAGCTGAAAACTCGTTCAGGCAAAATGTAGAACAATTGGTGGGTGGGATTATGAAAGAGTTAGATAAAATGTCCTTTTTTATGCACGTAAACATAGGATTGATATTAGGGCCAGGTCAGCAAGCAGTGAATCTCCGGTCACCATAGTTTTATCGGTTGTGGTTGGAGTTTAGGCGGTATTTGCAGACTTGGTGGAGGAATCATAAGTTTCAGGATGACGTAATGTCCGAAATGGCGAATGTGGTAAAGAATTTTAGGCGCGAGTTTAACGAGAGTGATGGGGGGAATGGGAAGTTTAGGACTTGTGCCGTTGTGGGTAATAGTGGGATTTTGTTGAAATCTGATCTTGGTGGTAATAGGAAAGACGAGGGTAATATAGTCATTTTAGGGTCATATTGGTGATATCGGAACAATATTTGAAAGTACGTTGGTGTACATAGGACGAAAAATAGTCCGTTGGTCATGTCGGGACAAATTAGAAAGTTTGTTGGTATTCTATGGCTTTTACCCAAAGAAGTATTGTGTCCCATAGATAAAAGAATCGTTTGATGCTATAGATAAAAGAATAAAGAGTCGTGTATGGCTCTAAAGAAAAACACTATAAATTAAATATTTGTAAATTGGTTATTATATATCTTATCGGGTTTATTGGGTTGACCCGATAACCCGATAACAAACTAATTAAGACCCTAACCCGACCCTATAAGGTTATCAGGTATCGGGTTGACCCGATAAACCCGATAAGCTAAGTTGGACCCGAATCAACCCGACCCTATAAGGTTTTATCGGGTTCGGGCCGGGTCGGGTCAACCCATTTGACACCCTTAATCACCATTATCAACCTAGGACAGAAGTGGCACCACCATGCGTTTCGGTGATACGGTCATGACAACCAACCACACGCGGTTGATGCTCATTACAGGTGGCGAAGGCCTCACTAAAAGTATTCTCTAATTACTAATATACACATTCACGGACAAATCCACTGTCGTTTTGACAGTGGGCCACTTTGCTACAGTAACGGGCTCCCATTTTGGGCCAGCCCGATTTTAGTTTTTTTTTTTTTTAATTATTTTGTTTTTGTTTTTTTTTAATTTGTATGCACAAAGTAGGAGGGAAAAAAAATATTACAAAAGTTCCGTTTTGACAGTGGGCCACTTTGCTACAGTTCGGGCTCCCATTTTGGGCCAGCCCGATTTTAGTTTTTTTTTTTTTTTTAAATTTGTATGCACAAAGTAGGAGGGAAAAAAATATTACAAAAGTTCCGATTTATTCAGATAAAAAAAATACCCGCGGAAACATCTTCGATACCTAATAACTTTAAAATAATCGATATGGTCACAAACGTACAACCCATTATATTAAAAAAAACTCATATAGCAAAAAAAACAACACTTTAAACATGAGGCCCAACACATAAGCCATATAAAAAAATATTATTACTAATATACACATTTGTCGACAAACTAGCCTAAAATTCGCCTAAAATTTGTCCCAAAGTAAACAAAAATACAAAACGGACCCTCACCTTTTAACTATTTACGATTTTCTTACACAAAAATTCCCGTAAAAAAATTTACAAAACAATCCAAAAAAAGAAAATATTCGGGAAAAAATTAGCCAATCCCAACGCAAATTTTTTTTCTCCGAATCATACAAAAAAAGAAAATATTAAAAATTAGCCCCGCCATAACGCATCGCCCAAAAAAAACCCCCGAAACGTAAAAAAAAATATTCGGGAAAAAATTAGCCCCGCCGCAACGCGCGGGTTCTTTTGCTTGTATTACACATTTGTGGACAAATCCACTGTCGTTTTGACAGTGGGCCACAATGCTACAGTAATGGACTCCCATTTTGGGCCAGCCCGATTTTGGTTTTTTTATTATTATTTTGTTTTTGTTTTTTAAAAATTTCTGTGCACAAAGTAGGAGGAAAAAAAATATTACAAAAGTTTCGATTTATTCAGATAAAAAAAATACCCGCGAAAACATCTTCAATACCTAATAACTTTAAAATAATCGATATGGTCACAAACGTACAACCCATTATATTAAAAAAAAACTCATGTAGCAAAAAAAACAACACTTTAAACATGAGGCCCAACACATAAGCCATATAAAAAAATTTATTACTAATATACACATTTTTCGACAAACTAGCCTAAAATTCGCATAAAATGTGGCCCAAAATCTGGGCCAAAGTAAAAAAAAAAACTAGCCCAAAATTAGCCTGAAATCTGGCCCAAAGTAAAAAAAATACAAAACGGTCCCTCAACTTTTAACTATTTACGATTTTCTTACAAAAAAAATCTCGTAAAATATTAACAAAAAAAACACGTCTAGTTTTTATTGTTCACAACTTTTTTACATTCATCGGCAAAAAAAAAGATATCGAACCGACCCAAAAATAAAAAATATTCGGGAAAAAATTAACCCGTCCCAACGCAAAAAAGAATTTCCCGAATCATTAAAAAAAAGAAAATATCCGGGAAAAAATTAGCCAAAAATAGCCTAAAATCTGGCCAAAGTAAAAAAAAAAAACGGACCCTCACCTTTTAACTATTTACGATTTTCTTACACAAAAATTCCCGTAAAAAAATTTACAAAACCGTCCCAAAAAAAGAAAATATTCGGGAAAAAACTAGTCCGTCCCAACGCAAAAATTTTTTCCCCGAATCATACTAAAAAAATTAAAAATTAGCCCCGTCATAACGCATCGCCAAAAAAAAACCCCCGAAACATAAAAAAAATTATTCGGGAAAAAATTAGCCCCGCCGCAACGTGCGGGTTCTTTTGTTTATTAACACTCATTTGTTTTAATTCTTTAGAATAATTGTTTACATTTTTTGCTGCTCGTTTCATTGTTAACTACTAAAAGTAAATATATTTTTTTATTGAGTTAGTCATATCACTCTCTTTATTACTTCCTCCGTCCTAAAATTATTGTCTCCAGACAAAAAACACACAGTTTAAAAAAAGTGCATTTATTACTGTTCTCTCTCTTACTTTTTTGACAGAATGACAGTTTTACCCTTAACTAATTAATTAAATTCTTGTTTAAAGTTTGTAATATTAATTTCAAACAAGGGTAATATAGTAAACTTAATCAAACACTCATATCTATTTTTAGTAGTGGACAAATAAATTGAGACATCCCAAAAAGGAAACATGGACAATAAAAATAGGACGGAGAGAGTATTACACATTACTCTTATATACAATTCACAAATGGACAATGATCAGTGACACTGTAGCTGCTACAGTGCTTGCTACAGTACCGGCCAAAAATTTAGCCCAAAATCCGGCCCAAAGTAAAAAAAAAATTATAAAACGGACCCTCAACTTTTAATTGTTTACGACTTTTTTACATAAATTTTAAAAAAATAATAATAAAAAAAACTTCTCAAGTTTTTTTTATTCGCCCCCCGCCGCAACGCGCGGGTTAAATTCCAACTCGTTTCAATAATACTATCAATCAGTTAACTAAGAGTAAAATTATTGATACTTTAAGAAATGGTGGATGAATATTAAAAGAACTCTAGTGATGTTTGCTTATGAAAAACGATTTACACGTCACTAAATTACTTTGCACATCACTCA
>BQNB010028050.1:12838-57021 GCA_026074375.1 Tanacetum coccineum | reverse complement strand
GAATATAATAATGGGTTGGACCCTGGGTTTTAGCCTGACGGGTTTTTAGGTGGGTTCAGGCGGGTGGGTTACATCTCCGGCAGGTCGACCAAACAACATTATTAAGGGGCACGAATTACGATTTCTGGCTTTTAATATAGTATTATAATGTTTAAATATAAGATATAATATAGAGGATAGATAAAGAGTGGAAAGAGGGTCACATGTTAGAAAATAATGAAACTATGAAACCTACCTTTTTATTCAAATTGAGAACAATAGGCTTGGAATCCAAAATCCAAAATCATTTAACCAACCAAACATTTGCATTTACTTTGACACCCATTCAAACTGATCCACACCCGTCAAACAAACGCACCCTAAATTGCATGTAAAGGAATTAAAAGTAAGAAACAATCTGTTTTCATCAAGTTATGATTTGTTTTTTATTTCTAATTTCACTCCTTTTAATTCTTCATTGCTTGTGTTTTATTATCAAACAAAGAGATCAATCTTGACGTCACATATACATCTCAACTGGGTTTCAAACTTTCAATTAAAGATCTCTTATGTATTTGCATATTGCTAAAAAGAACAATTTATGTCACCATCATCATGAATTTAGCACTTTTATCATTTTCAAGAATTTGATGTTTTCTAATTTCAACCATTAATATGCAACAAGACCTTCGTCCTGGTTCAATTGAAAGAGGAATCGTTAGATAGGTAATATTACATTTTAGATACAATTTACATAATACCTTATAATATTAAATGCATTTAATATAATTAAAATATGTCTTTCGATAAATTTGTGTATTTTGAAATTATGGAAGGATATTGATGTAATTATCAAAATTAAAAGGACATCGATCTTATTTCAGAGTTTTGCAAGGATATTGATGTAAATCTCCTTTATATAAATTAAATAGTCCTTCTAGACAACTGAGAGCATCCACAATGCATCAAGTCATTGAAGACTTGATGCATTTATGACATTTAATGCAAAGCTCATTTAATGTGTAAGACTTCTACAAAAGACTTGGAGTATACCAAGCTTTTGCAAGAATCTTGTCAAAAAGCTTGTGATGTAATGCAAGAAACTCTATCCAAAAGCTTTTTAAGATAGTAACGTCTTTGATCACTTTGCCCATTGTAGATGCTCTGAAAAATATTGCTCAAACAATGCTTAAATGCTTAAATATAGTGCGATACACATTTGAAAATTTTAAGATTGAGCGGGTCAGCTCGGGTTGTCCATTTCACATATTTTTTGAACAACCTATGCATAAAGCTTAACTTTATATAAATCAAATAGTCAATTTGAACAACTGAAAAACATTACTTACTAAAATATATTTATCATCACAATTTTATAATGAAAACATTAACATTGGTTAAAGAGTTAGAATATGCGACATGAAAACACTGACATCCGTAAATTATTGTAAAAAGGTAATAAATTACGTAAAAACATGGTTCGCAAGAAATTTTTATTTCTGGGTACCTGACGCCGCAACACGCGAGTACCCTACTAGTAATTATACAAGTATTCATTATATTATTGCGCTGCTTTTATTGTATAACGGTTATTTTACTCCTAATGTAAACATTTTTAAACAACTATGTGTGAAAATTGATTACTGTGATCGTAATTTATAAACGTCGAATGCATAATTTTTTGTTAATATGTTGTTTATGAATATTTGAATGCAATTATTATAACGGAATAACTTTTATATGCTTTTATCTATTCAATATTATTTAATTATACTAAAATGACATTTTACTTTCTAGATCATGTATTATTTATACGGTAAACTTGATTAAAAGTCATGGTTAACTGTGACCCGAACCGCGGGTAATCGCTCACGTCGGGTACCCCGCACGTACGGTTAGCCGCCTTGTACGGTTTGGTTTCAGCTAGTAAATTTAGTTACCCGCCTCGCGATGGATAATTTAAATCCTTTAAATAACCGAACTGAATCGCCCTGTGAACATCCCTAGTACTCTAGTAGTTTGATCGGATGTAAATAGCAATTAGCCCATTAGCCAAAATGATTTCACTAAAGTTAAGGGCCCGTTTGGTTTGCATATGGGTATAGGATTTGGATTTGAATTTGGTTTTAAATTTGGATTAGGATTTGGGTTTGGATTTAATTTAAGAAAGAGAAAATATTTTATATATTATTATTTGATAAATAATATTAAAAATAAATAAAATTTATTATTATTTTAGTGATTAAAAAGGTAAATAATTAAGAAAAGACCTACTTGATATAAAAGACATGTAGCTATGAAATTAATATGAATATTTTATTATATTGAAACACACCAAACAAGACATTTTTATGTGGAATCAAAAAGTACACTGTTTGCAATCCATCGGCCCACAGAAAAATCCATTACGAGTTACCAAACAAATGTTACCAGCATAACTTTTATTCTTTGATACCACACCCTTGTAACAAACGCATCTTAAATCAACAATAGCTAAAAAAAGTAAAATTCAGAAAATGATATGATGATAAATTTGCTTACTTTTTTCTGTTCATATCTTCAAGTCTGTAGGTGACATGCTAATATGTAAAATTAAAAGGATAAAAAAAATGTATAAGTATTTTTCTTACTCTCACGCATGCACATGTTTTTCTGAGATCTTTCACCTGCACACTTTTACTTGTCAGATGTTTTTTTTGGAAGCAGTCTCTCTACTTTTGAGTTACCTTAAAGTAAAGGTAAGATCTATCTACATTTTACCTCCCTTATACATTGCTCTAGCGAGATTAGGTAAGTTATTGTTGTTGTGGTAAATGATAAACAAAAAAATTTAGCATTTCTTAAACATAATTTATTCTTCAAGTACCGGTATAGATTTTATATATAAAAAATGTGTTGCGATTGTTTAGAAAAAGAATAGAGCACTTGGTTGGATATTGCTTAAAACCTAATCTTCTAACATAGATTTTCGTTAAAACTTATTAATGCGGGTAAAATTAGGGGTGGAAACGAGCCGAGCAGCTCGTGAAAAGCTCAGGATCAGATCGGTAAAAAGCTCGAATGAACCGAGCCTAAACGAGCTCGAGCCCGAGCTCGAGCCTAAGTTTGAGCTCATTTAATAATCGAGCTCTAGCCCGAGCTCTATAAAAAAAACTCGAGTAGGCTCGCGAGCCTAAACGAGCCCTTGAAATATATATGTGTATATATTGTCTATACGTATAGTTGGGTATAAACGAGCTTAAAAGAAGTAAACGACATCGAGCCTTGTGAGATTAACGAGCCGAGCTCCGTTTGAACTTTGTTTTCTTCAACACATCATATGAATTAGTCGAGCCCCAGCCGAACTCGAGCTTGTGAAAATTTTCATGAGCCGAGCTCGAGCTCAAAATATAAGGCTCAAAATATGAGGCTCAAACGAGCTCGAGCCCGAGCTTGAGCTTTATATAAATAAACGAGCCCAGCTCGAGCTCTGGCTGGCTCGGGCTCGGCTCGTTTCCACCCCTAAATGGTCATGTTGATGAATTCACTATTAGCTATGACCCTATCAGTAACATTATTGTGTATCTCGACTATTGGTACATGACAATGCGTTTAGACACTAAAGTTTGGTTACATTGGGTTTTGAAGTAGGTTTAAGTTCATAAAGGCTGATCATGGTTCGAAAATCAGACCGGACCGATCAATATAAGACCGTACTAAAAACCGATTTGGTGAAAAACACCGAATCGAGTACCGGACCAAAATGTTCGGTATATTTTTAGGTAGGTCCGGTCCGGTTTAGGGATGGCAACGGGTCCGGGTTGGGTCGAGTTTTAGTGAACCCGTACCTGCACCCGTTTATAATTTCCAAACCCGTATCCGCCCCAATACCCGATGGATACCCGGTTAGTGTTATCCATTGGTTTTTTGGTTTACCCGCGGGTTTCGGTTATCCACAATTGAATATTCGTTGGATATGAACAATGTAAGAAAATATGATTTCGTTCATGGACAATGTAAAAAATATGCTTAAGTATGAAGTGCGAAAATGATCAAATGATCAATACACAGTTACACTCTCATTACTATTATAATGATTTCAAGTTAAATAAATATGTATACAAGTTTAATGGATAATTAAATGATTAAATAAACAAACAATTAATGCATTAAAGATAAAATAAAAAAAGATAAAAGAAGAACATTGAGACATAAACTCCGAAGATGAAAGAACGGACACGGGAATTAAAGAGTCAGGCGTGACTAATTGTTTGTAATTACAAGATATGGTTGATAAAAGTAACTTTTAGAATACGAGAAGTCAAATATTTTGTACAAGGCTAGGAGCCCAAATTGGCCCTTATATAAAAATGGCAATAAAAGTGGGTACGAATTCGGGTAAACGGGTACGGGTACGAATACGGGTAAACGGGGCGGGTATTACGAGAACCCGCAACCGAACCCGTACCCGAGAAAAAAAGAGTATTTCTACCCGAACCCGTATCCAAACCCGCCAACCCGTCTCCGAACCCGACCCAACCAGTTCGGGTTTCGGTTTTCCCCATCGGTTTCGGGTGCTTTTACCATCCCTAGTTCGGTTCATCAATCTGATTTGGTCAAAGAGAGCATAATGGTCATATTTGCGTAAGACCGAATCAGACGAACAGAACTAAAGACCGAAAATGAGGAAAATGATGGACTAAGGATCGCACCGAAATATGTTTGGTTCGGTCTCGTCCGCAGTCTATTATGCTCTGCCCTATTCACAACAAACATTAAGAACAAGAAAAATTTGCAAACACATATTACCAAACATTTTTGACTTCACAAATAGGAAGAAGAAGAAGAAGATAAAATGTAAAACACGTGTTAATACAAATAATGTCTAAAAAAGTTATTTATATTTTTCGACCTCTCAACGTTTTGATAATAACAAAATGTAAAAACGTTTACAATAAAAATAAGCGTTTACAAATTATCAAATGTAAAATTCCATTTCTAAGATTAGTGATCACTTAAGGTATGAACAAACAAAATAATTAAGCATGATTAGTGATCAAGAAAATATTTTTCTCTTAATCCTCACTTTTAATTCTACAAAAGTATTTTCTCAAAAATACATTTACAAAATATTTTCTAATTAAAAGAAAAGTTTTATTAAAAACTTAAAATTTGAAATTCAAATTTTCCCTCTAAAATGGAAGGTTCCATAACAGATACAACATTCACCACAAAAAAAACAAAAAACACTAACATGCTTAGATCTTGTTTCAAGGATCTATATCTCTCTTTCAGCTCCTTCCTCTTCATCAAGTGCAAGAGTAAGAACCACTCGTATTCGTCAAGTAACGAAAGTGTTAATTAGTGAGCTATCCTATATTTTATTTAAGTACCAAAACCTCCTATTGTATTGATTATCTTGTGTATTGTGTGAATCAGAAATTATGTAGATCCTGATAGTGTAGATCTTGTGAGTGTTGTAATATCTTTGAAGTGTTAGAATGGTTCTAGCTAAGATTAGACTCGACATTTAGCTTAGTAACGGAAAATAACGTAAGCGACGTTGGTAGACAGTTTTCTCCGCCTAAAAGGAGCTTTGTTGACATAGTGAAATCTCGATTCGGGATAACTCGGGGAGTGAGTGAGGGTGAAGAGGTGCTCGTAGCCGAAACCACTATAAAACTCGGTGTATTGGTTTGGTTGTTTCTTTCCTTTCTCGTTACATTATTATTTGTTATTTAGTCTTCGTTTAGATAGTTATTGCTTGTTTTATTGTGATTTTGATTGAACATATAACTCGGATCTATAATTTTGAAAGTAACTTTTAAACATAAATCAACGTGTAAAAACTATTCAACCCCCCCTCTATAGTTTCACATTGTATCAGGAGCCAAGGTCACTCAAGATTTTTAAAATATACTGTATTTTAAAGCTTGGATCGATCTATGTATTCCGACAAATATCTAGAAGGGCAATCTATGCAAAGACCACCACTCTTTAAAAGCGATAGTTTTATTTATTGGAAAAATAAATTCGAGACATATGTTAAATCAAAAGATCTAGATATTTGGCATGTTATTACCAATAGTGATTTTTAACCTATTGTACAAAACCCGGAAACCAAATTAGATAAGGTTATCCCTTTTGAAAAACAAACCGATGATCTCAAAAAGAAACTTGCGAAAAATAATGAAGCCAAAATAGTTATTTACAATGCTTTGCTAAGAAAAGAATATGAAAGAATTTTCATGTGTAACACGGCAAAAGAAATTTAGAAAAACTTTGTTAATCACCCTATCAAGGTAATAGCCAAGTCAAAGATAATTGATTCGATAATTAATATATAGTATATATATATAACTAAATAATAATACAAAATAGTAATAATATAGAGAGTAACCCGTTTGATAAGAAAATTGCTTGAGGACAAACAATATTTTATCTCCCAGATGTCGTATCCCGACGAGAGATGAATTTGAAATCCACGAAAGCATTTTGTTTGATGCTTGAATGATAAATATTTTGTTTTTGGTTTTAAAACTAATTTTAATCACTAAAAATTACCAATCTATAATTACTAATAATAAAACTACAAAATTTAAAGCTAAATGATCTAAAAGATATTTAAGAAACGATAATGCTTTCTAAGTGATGTGAAAAGTTCATTAAGTGTGAATTAAGGTCTATTAACGAATTAATTTCGTTTGAAAAGATAATTATCTCATAACGTTGGTTTATTTTGACAAAAATCTCCCAAAAAGATATTAATTACTAGATGTTTAGTTTGATTATTTTTCCGGCTTTTGCCCTTCAAAATATTCAAACTATTAATCTAAATAATTGAAGATTATTAATTAATTAAACCCTTTTTCAAATCCTCACTTAATTCCCAATTCACAATATCACTTAACAAACACTATTTAAACTACTCACTAGCAACAATCATTCTAATAAGCATCAACATATTATAAAACTACAAATTATGCTACTTTATACTATTGATTAAAAAGAGGGAAGAAGATTAGAACCCGAATGATGAAACCGATTCGAATATTACACCACCCGCTCTTATAAACTTAATTAAACTTTTAAAGTTTAAGACTTTATTAGTTTTAATTTCACCTATTAATCAATAAAGTTTTGAGCTTTATTAATTAATAAGCTAGGTAAAAACTTAAAAAGCTTGGAACTTTAATAGTGAAACTAGTTTATAAGAACCATAAGCTCCTCGCCTAAGTGTAGAATAAGATCCATCAACAATAAAACAAACAAAGTTAAAGTGCACAATAAACAATAAGCTATTAAGACAAAATAAGCTAGATATTATTCTAAAGACAATAAGCTAATAAAAATAAAAACTTTAGATCTAAATCCACGCGAAACTAAGGTGTTCAATCAAGTGAACAAGAGACGGGTATATTTAAGGATTAGATCTATATATAAAAAATAAGCTTGAATAAAAATAAGCAATCGAAAATATGCTAAAATAAGCTCACTCGAAAAGCTCTAAATCGAAAACAATATAAAATAAGCTAGTCTAAATAAGCTATGGAAGTAGCTTATTAGAATATAAGCTTAAGAGATCGGATCCAAAAATAAGCTATAAGCATAAGCTTATTTGGAAATAAGCAAAAAAAAAAGAGTAGAAGAATAAGCATAAGAAATAAGCATTAAGATAAAAAGCATTAATAAAACCAACCTTAATAAAAAGCATCTTCATTCATAAAAAATAAGCCACTACAATAAGTTTGAAATAAGCTAAAAAGCTTTTACAATAAGCTAAAAGAAACTACCACTATTCTACTCCTAAATCTATCCTACTCCTACACTATGTGTGAAAATAAACTAAAACTAACCCAAGCATAGCTGCTGGGTGATTGTATTTATAGCCCAAGTGAGGTGTGGGGTAAATTTGTCCTTTCAAGTCTTCGTCCAATCACAGCTCTAGATCGGAGGGTATAATAGTCTTTTTCGCCCATAGCCAATCATTGGCTGATGCCTTGTAACCGCCTCATTCTGCCAGCGCATTTAAACCCTGATCCACCAATTAAAATGAGCCACGTGGTCTTGCCAGCAATATATACCTCGATCAACCAATAGAAAGACAATACGTGTACTGCCTTTTTTTATTCACCTCGTACCTCTTTAATTTGGTCACAAATTGAAAACAAAAAGAATTACCACGTGTCGATTGCGGATTGGCCCAGAGAAAGAAAGTGGAGGAACACATGGCTTCTTTGATTTAATATAGTGGCACGTGACCTCCATCTTTATTTTTTTTCACAATTCATTTCATTTGTGGCAAATTTGATAGTATAAAAAAAATATTGCCACTTGATGTTTCATTTATATCAAAATTTCATTTTGTAGACAACAAACTTTAATGGGCTATGTTTCATCATTTTGGGCCGGACATCATCATAAACCAATTGTTGGATCGGGTCCAAAGGCTGTTGGGCTTGGGCTTAACATTTAACAAGAGATGTAAAATTAAGCCTTTAATAAGTATGGGTCGGTCTGACCCATATAAATGGTGTCGGGCTGACCCAATAAGAGATAAAGGCACCGTTGGACTTGAATTTCCGTGCTCTTTTCAATGGCATGCTCGAGGATTTTTCACGGCTTTGTC
This sequence comes from Tanacetum coccineum, assembly GCA_026074375.1. Taxonomy (NCBI): domain Eukaryota; kingdom Viridiplantae; phylum Streptophyta; class Magnoliopsida; order Asterales; family Asteraceae; genus Tanacetum; species Tanacetum coccineum. The sequence continues at coordinate 48,434 of BQNB010028050.1, read as the reverse complement.
TTGATTTTGAATATTATGCACTCTTGATCGCGACAAAACCGTTATTACCCGTTTTTGCTCCGTTTTCAATCCTTTTACATGCAAGACATAAAAATACCAAACAAACATATTTGCAATATAATTATGCATGTTTTAGTATTTTTAGTCCGTTTATTAGCATTTTCCGGGGCACAAATGATGTGTATTTTAGCACACATCAAATTCCCCACAATAAGCCATTGCTGGTCCCACACGCAATGTAAATAAAACACACCTGGAAATAAATAATTAAATTCCCTTTTAATTTATGACCCCTCACAATCAAACAAGAACAGAAAAGGTCCATTAAGAAGGTTCAAAAATCATTTATCTCTAAAGCGCCCTCATTTTAACCACTTATTCAATAAAAGATAAAAACTAAGATAAGAATTAAATATTATTTAAAAGGCTTTAAGAACGGGAGTTCGTCATCCTTGATTTTCACAACCCCTAAACTAAGCTAAAAATGAAATCATAGTTAAATATAAGATTAGATGCTAACACTACTCATAAATGCTAATTGTGTAAGTATAAACTTAACTTTCCGCTCCCATTATTCCTAAATCCTCTAAGGGTTTTATTTTTATTATTATTATTGGTGACATATAAATTAAGGCCTTATTTTTATAATGTAAACCCGGTTTAGACCATAATTAGTTTGAAATCCTTTCCTAAAGAGACGATATGGTGAGAATAAGGTCCACATTAAGGTTCTAATTTCGCATGATTTAGGGGTTATCCTTTTTATTTCATCCGAAACAACTCAACTACGAGTCCAGAGACGGAGGCTTTATTTAGATAACCCCGGAGTCGAAATTTGGCTTTATTATTATTATTATTATGAAACTTGTCTTGTAGCTCATGCATCAAGTGAGGTATGTTCTGAATCCTCCTACTTTAGTGATGAAAATTAGTAATTGATGATTTAGCTTTAGGACAATGAATATGATAAATTATGCAAAATGAGTCTAAAGATAATCACTAAGAACAAAAGCTTAAAAGATACTAGAAATAGTCTAGAAAATGAGCTTAGAAAATTAAAAGATAAATTGTCCATACTCGAGAAAAACAAGGGAGTTGATATCGATTGTGCAAGTGCCATGCATTAAATTGAGAATGAAAAGCTCCAAGAAGAATCCACTAGATTAATACAAATTTAAAGAATGAGTACCAAAATTGCTTAAATGAAATGTTAAGTAATAAAACCCTCGGTAATAAATTAGGTTAGGGTTTAATTCATTTGAGCATCATCTAGTGGAACTAAGGAAATAAAATTTGTGAAAGCTCATAAAAATGTGTATTCTAATGGAGGTCCCATAAATATGGGTGACCCCCTAAATGACCAGGCGGCCCCTAAAATAATTTTGGGACCGCCACTAGCAACGCCTAGATTTGAGAAACTGGTCTTGCAAAAAATCATTTGGGGTCCTAGACATAAACATAATTGTAAACAAAGCCAAAGTTCTCGTTTGCTATGTGACAATGAACGTTAAACAATTCTATAAGCCGTTGCTTTGTCAAAACCAAGGTTGGTTTTTGGAACCGAATTAGGTCAAAACTCCAACTCCTAGAAAAGTTAATAATTAATTATCATGTGTTCTAAAACATCGCAACTATAGATATGACCCACCGCAACACACCCCCACCCTTGGTCGACAAATACACAACACTATGGCTTTCCCGTAAACTTGGAACAACTTCTCCACTCGTCAAAGTTTCATGCCATGGGGAATGTGTCTTCCATCTCACTCCCAAACCAATTGCATCAAATGCAAAAGATGTTTGGCAACTAAAACAACTTTGGACCCTATGAGATATTGGGGACAAAAATGTTTGAGTTATTGTCTTATATAAATAGATATGCCTTGGAGTCGACTTGGAGCCCGACGAATGGATCAAGGATTGCGGATGCTCTAAACATATGACGGGCAACCGAAAGCTCTTCTCCACTTACAAGGCATATAATGGAGGTAACGTCCATCTTTGGTAGTAATCTTTGTGGTAACATCATTGGCAAAGGTACGATTCCTAATGACTCTCTCAAAAATAGATATATAGAACATGTTGATAACTTGGATTTAATTTGCTATGTATCAGGATAAATATGTGACAATAAGTGTTAGAGTAACTTTCTTTCTGAACATGATAGTGAAATCACTAAGACGGTAAAGTCTATTGGTAGTGGTTTAGGAGGAAAGACTTATATGTGATGAAATTAGTGAAATAAGCAAAGGATCAAATTTGTCTAACAACGATTGTGAAATTTACACCTTGTGACATAGGAGATTAAGACCAGCGGTAATACGCGTCCAATCAATCGTTACTCTAAGGATATAGTTAGAAAACCTACTAAAGCTTTAAGTTTTGAATCAAAAATTTTTGTTGATGCTTGTAAAATGGGGGAAAACAAGCTCACGCTAGTACAAAGCAAAGAATGTAGTCTACAATGACTAGATGCTTTAGATACTTCTCCTTATGGAATCTCTTCGGTCCATCGGTGTACGGAGTTACGGAGGGAAAAACCGTTTACACCTAAATCATAGTAGATGACTACTTTATGTATACTTGGACTTGAATTTATAAGGATAAAAAACCCGAAGCTTTCTATCAATTCGAAATATTATAGTAGGAAAATTTCTAAACCCAATTAGGTCGCTAGTGTTCAATAGGTCTATAAGAACCAATCACAGCTAGAGAATTTGATAATGAAGTGCATTTTGGAAGAATTTTGTAATGCCCAATGGTTTATTAAAATAACTTATTCTCGGCTCCACCACACTCCTCGATCAAATGGCGTGGTCGAAGGAAAAAAAATAGTAAAACACTTCAAGAAATGAGTAGGACATGTTGATATGAGCAATTTTACAATAAAAGTTTTAGTGTAACGCTTGTGTAGATACTTCAACATACATTCTCAACCGAATTCTCATTAGAGCCATTCTAGGAAAAACACCTTATGAACTCTTAAGAGGTAGAAAACCTACACTAGATTATTTTAGAGTGTTTGGAAGCAAGTGCTTCATTTTGAACACAAAAGACTACCTTACCAAGTTTGACCTAAAGTCATATGAAGGTGTCTTTTTAGGTTATTCTCAAAATAGTAAAGCCTACATCATCCTAAACAAACACACCAGGAAAAGTTCGAATGAACACTTAACGTGAAATTCGATGAAAACTCCTGCCACCCTCTAAGACATCACCTTGGTGGATGATTACTTAGATGAGAAGAAGCATAGGTCACCGAAAAAAGAAAATCCTTAGAAATGACATTGTGGATGAAACTTTAGAGATCGATGAAATAGTCAACATTAAGGAATCTAGGAACTATCCATTAAAAAATGTCATAGGAAACCTTAACCAAAGAACCATTAGGTCACAAGCCCAAAACCAATGTAACTTCTTTTGTTTTATATCAACTATAGAACCTAAGAATATAAATAAAGCGTTAGGAGATGAAATTGGATAGTCGCCATGTAGAAGAATTAAATCATTCGTTGCTAATGACGTTGGAGTTGGTTTCCCCACCTTGGAATACGACAATCATAGTAACTAGTGGGTATTAGAAATAAGTTTGACGAGAACTGATATTGTTTCTCGAAACAAGGATAGGTTAGTTGCTCAAAGGCTACAACCAATTAAGGGCATCGTTTATGATGAAACTTATGCCCCGGTTGCTTAGACTTGATTCCATTAGGTAGAATATTATTAGCTTAGTTGTCTGCCTTAGATTTTAAACTATTCCAATATGGATGTAAAAGTGCATTCACTGAAACGTTTATCAATGAGGGAGGTTATACTTGGCAACAACCTCCGGATTCATTAATTTCGAAAACCAGATCATGTTTATAAAATTAAGATATGCTTTATTATGGTCTTAAACAAGCACCAAGTTGGTATTGTAGATTAAAAAGCTTTCCTTATTAAACATGTATATAAAATAGAGGGTAGATAACACTATTTTTACTAAGAAGAAAAGTTCAAATCTTATCATTGTTCAAATATATGTCGATGACATTATATTCGGTTCGATCTGTTATGTCAAGACATGTGTGATGGGAATTTTCAAAATCTTGCTTGACGAGTTCGAGATGAGCATGATGGAGTGACTTAACTTTCTTCTTGATTTACAAATAAAACAAATGAAAGATGGTATCTTCTTTAATCAATCTAAGTATATTAAAGAAATGCTTAAGAAATTTGGTCTAGAGGATTCTAAACCAATGAAAACCCCCATGTCCTCCGATACTAAACTCATAAAAGATGAAGAGTGTGAGTCGGTAGATAGTACCAAGTATCGAGGCATGATAGGTAGTTTATTATACCTAACGGCAAGTAGGCCCGATATCATGTTTAGTGTCTGTCTTTGTGCTCGCTTCCAAGAGGCTCCCAAAACCTCTCACCTTGAAGCGGTTAAGCGTATCTTCTGATACATTAAAGGCACTACGCACTTAGGATTATGGTATCCTAAGGGGACCGGCATAGAAACCGTAGTATATGCCGACTCTGATCATGTGGACCGAAAGAGCACTAGCCGGTATTTTTATGTTCAGTGGGTTGTTTGTTTAACATCTTGGTTCTCGAAGAAAACAAACCGCTCGTGCTATGTCCTTACCGATGCCGAATTCGTAAGCGCCGGTTATGGCATGCCAACAAGCACTATGGATGAAACAACGCTCTTATTCGAACTAGAGTAGAACTCGACAACGTTCCCATCATGTGCGATAACAAAGCCGCGATTGACCTTTAGAAAACACGGTGCAACATTCTGTACCAACACATCGAAAGACATCACCACTTTCTTCGAGATATGTCCAGAAAGGGACATTAATCTCATTCAAAAAAGTGCCGTCCGTCGACAACATCGCCAGTCATTCTTACTTAAACCCCTTAATCGTGAATCGGTTTATACTATCTACGTCTTGGTTTAGGAATGATGGAACACATTCCATAAACCTTTGTGTCCGCTTCTCCTTCTTCTAGTTTCGATTCTAGTTTACGTTCCATTCCGTGTCGTGACAAATTGAATACTTCATCCAAAGTACTTTAAGCATTTTTAATTCGCGAAATGCAAATTAAAATGTCACTCCTCTTTGTTAAATTTTTGTCAAAAAAACTCAAGTCCAATACCCTTTACTGAGGCAGCCCCCATATAGGTGGCCCCCTAATATATTTGGGATCGCCAGGAGATATGAGACCGCCATCCGCAAACCATAATATGGAACACTTAAATAAAATTTTTCAAAACACAAAAACAAACACTCCTTTATCTGCTGCCATTGTCGAACATAACCCAAAACCTACCAAAACTTAAATTCAACCATTAAAACATCAATTAAAGATTAAATCAACACTAATAATCAATCCTAATATCACAAAGATCATCAATTGTAAGTTATTTAATCTATTTTCTTTCAATTTGAGTCTAGGATTCATGATGAACACCAAAAATTAAAATTGGAGATTTTTATGTTTTCCTTCAATTTTGTACAATTAAGACAACTAGGATACAATGTATAACTAATATGATTCCCGTAGATATAGGATTTGCACACATTAGTGAATGTGTTGAAAAATTGATTTCGAACCAAAACCCTAATTTTATTTTCAAATCACTTACGTTAGGAACATAATAAAATTGTTGTTGTGCATTGTTAATCCAATACAAAAACATTTTCAAACACATGCATAATGATCTCATGAACAAATTTCAAGATACATAATTCATATGTATTTTTCGACTTGTTTGGATGAGCAAAATCAAATTAAGAAGTGTTTAGATTAACTCTTAGGATTTTATTTTTAGGTCAAGTTAATCGCTACTCCACATTTGTTACATTTAGGCACACACTAGTCACAAGCTTAAAACTTCAATACAAGTATAAGCAATTAAAATATAATTTTATTTATGTTATTTTAGGTAACAATGCCTCGAGTTACCAGACTTGATCATCAAAAGACACGAAACTACATACCTCTCATATCAAATGAATTTAATCAACCCTTACTAAACACAATGGCAAACCTTGAAAAATGATACTTTCATGAGGGAAGGTTTGTGAGTCAAAATTTCAAAAATATAAGTCATATTCGTGCCAAGTTTGAGTCAATCGGTTTTGATTTGTTTGTTAAACATTAACGAACAAATTGTACCTCATTTTGTTCTCGAGTTCTATAGTCAACTCACTTTTACCTTTAATCTCGAGGGTCACTTTGTTGTCAACCTTGTCATTCAAAACAATTCATTCTCTCTCACTCTTGAGAAATTTGGTCAAATTCTAAAAATTCCCTTCAAAGGTCAAGCCTCTCACACCGACATGTGGTCACTCGATCACTTGCTAATAAGTGTTTCGAGTAAAGGCCGTTATAAGACCATTCCTCCTTCTCCACGTGTCATCAAGTCTTTTATTCAAATCCCTCGATAAGGTCAAGAAACTCGTGCCAAAAATAAGAAAACCATTATCATAGGTGATAACAAAATCCTAACCCAAGAGATTCATACTCATATGAAACCTTGGGTTGACATTATTCGTGAAAACGCCATTTGTCTAGGAGGACATAGAGATCATGTCTCCACTTGTCTTTGTCACATGCTTTATTGCATTGAGACCTCTACTCCTTACAATCTAGCAGTTTTCATTCTCAAAAGAATGGAAAAGACTCGAAGCAAACCAAAGGAACTTTTACCTTATGGAATGCTTTTGACTAGATTGTTCAAGCATATTGTGTCCATTTCTCCTGAGCTAGCATTCAATCATTACCTCGCACATGATCGAGCCATGCATCCGCTCACTCCTCATTATGATCGAAAGACGCAAGCGGATCAAGGCAAGAAAAGACCTCGTGAGTCAAATGCTAGCTCCTCCTCCACCACTCAAAATCATCCCTCCTCATCTCTTTTACTAGACGCCATTGTTGATGAAAAATATGACGACTCATTTCATTCCAACTCGTCCTCCTCACCTTCTAAAAATGTCTCTTCTTTATCTAATGTTGTCCCTAGAGTCACTCAAAACCCTCCTCATGAAAGTCATTACTTGAATACCCGTCTCTCTGAAACTATTAATCTTCAAACCCAACAAAGAGATGCTCACCGGGAAGGGTTAAGGTCAATTGGACAAGCTCTCAAAAACATGATGGGTGGAAAATGAAAATGAACGTGTTGGCAAAACTACTATGACACTATTATTATTATTATTATTATTATTATTATTATTATTATCATCTCTCGTGTTTAATACATTATATTTCTCTATTATTAGGACTAGGAGTAGCAAATTTTATTTGCATTTGACTTGAATAATCTTCTACATTCTATTAACTTTCTATGACTAGCAAATTTTATGATTATAACATGAGAAGAAATGCCACTACTTGCTAAATGATTTGTATGTTAGAATAGAACTTCATATTATTGCTTGAACTAGTTGATTCTTGAATATTGGTAAAAGCCAAAATCACTGGACTTAAGAAAAAGAGAAAACTAAAAATCTTCCTGCCTCCAGAAAACGGCCCCCTTATATACCCGGCGGCACCCTAATATATTTGGGACCGCCTGGTGATATGGGACCGCCACCAGGAGGGAAAGAAAAATTTCGAGTTTACCTCTTTTTCTGTATCTTGACCCTCCTACCTACATCCTCAAGCTGTCATTTCCCAGATTGGCTAAACCATATTTGGCATTCTCTTCTTTCTAAACCATGCTTTGCCACTTTATCCAATCTTTCTCATTATTTAATCAGCCAACTTTCATACTTCACCACCATCTTCATCTCCTTTAAATCTCTCTTCTTATTAATTAATGTCTTGCTCAAACCACCATTCTAACTTCTCTAGAAAACCAAGAATGTCGGTTAGACAAGTATGGAAACGCAAAACATCCACTCCAAAATCATCACCTCCTTCCCAAAATGACTCACCTCCTCTTCCTCCAAGAGTCTACTTACAATCTCCTTCAACACCATCTTACAATCCCTTAAGAGATCAAATGAATAACCAACTCCACAACATTTCCACCATTCTTGATTTACATAATAATCTATCCAATGCCTACATTCATGCACCACCTTCACCACCACCACCATAAATTCATCCTCCTTCTCATGCTCAAGTTGAATTTCACTCAAGTTTTTATCATTGTTGCAAGTTTTCTAGACACCAATTCCATTCTTTGAGAAATAAATTCAACTTCATTCACTATCTCCTAACCCGTCCCATCCCTCTAACCCGTATCCCTCCAAATTATGGTTCACCAACCTCTTCTTTTTGCCTCTTTAATTAATCATTCCTACATGATTAATCTTCCTAAATAATTGCTCTCTCATCTTTTGATTATGACATCTTCTACCTTTCTAGAATCAACTAGTGTAGATCTATGCCTTATTATGTATTTATGATTATCTACTTTCTATTGTATTGATTCATACAAATGTTGTATGAATGTGACTTAGCTCTTATTAAGATCTAGCTTTTAAATTTTATGGTTGAATGTATTAGTTGGATGTGCTAGTGTATGAGTTTCTTGTTGGTTGAATGAAACTCTTCTTTTGTTAAATTGAATACAATGTGTTAACTTGAAATATATTTTTCTTGCACTTGTACTTCTAACCTTGTTTTGTAGCACACAATCTTCGTAAGATCGATCCCTTGGTTCCCCGAACAAAGGGGAGCACACATTAAGGGGGAGTCTTAATATCGTCAATTTATTTCTTCCTTTGACAACTAGACGATCATTCTTTTTGAATTCGAAAAAAAGAGGAAGAAATGGAACATAACTCATTTAATAATTTGACATCTTTAATTTTATTTAAAATGAGTTTATATTTTGTCATCATCAAAAAGGGGGAGATTGTTAATACAAATAATGTCTAAAAACGTTATTTATATTTTTCGACCTCTCAACGTTTTGATAATAACAAAATGTAAAAACGTTTACAATAAAAATAAACGTTTACAAATTATCAAATGTAAAATTCCATTTCTAAGATTAGTGATCACTTAAGGTATGAACAAACAAAATAATTAAGCATGATTAGTGATCAAGAAAATATTTTTCTCTTAATCCTCACTTTTAATTCTACAAAAGTATTTTCTCAAAAATACATTTACAAAATATTTTCTAATTAAAAGAAAAGTTTTATTAAAAACTTAAAATTTGAAATTCAAATTTTCCCCCCAAAATGGAAGGTTCCATAACAGATACAACCTTCACCACAAAAAGACAAAAAAGGGAGCGGAGTCTAGTGGCGGCCCCCTTATAGGCCTGGCGGCCCCCTTATATATAAGGGACCGCCGGGACCGCCACCAGATGACCGTTGGGATTCCCTGCCTATAAATACTGCTCCATTCCCAGCAGAAAAAAGATTCCTCTTTGCACGAAATTTTTCAGTCTTTTCTTTCTCTCTCTAAACCTTCTTTCTCTCACTAAAACTCTTGATCACTAACATACTTAGATCTTGTTTCAAGTGATCTAATCTCTTCTTCTCATCTCTTCCCTCTCATTCAAGTGCAAGAGAAGAACACTCGTATTCGTCAAGAAACGAAGTGTTAATTAGTAATCTCTCCTCTTTTCTTCTAAGTACCAAACCTCTATTGTATTTATCTTGTGTATTTGTGTGATTCGGATATTGTGTAGATCCGATAGTGTAGATCTTGTGAGTGTGTATATCTTGTGAAGTGGTAGATTGGTTCTAGCTAAGATTAGGACTCGACATTTAGCTTAGTGTCGGAAAATAACGTAAGCAACGTGTAAACGGTTTTCTCCGCCTAAAGGGAGCTTGTTGACATAGTGAAATCTCGAGTCAGATACTCGGGGAGTAGAGTAGGGCGAAGAGGTGCTTCGTAGCCGAACCACTATAAAATCTCGGTGTCTTGGTTTGGTTGTTTCTTTCCTTATCTCTTTACATTATTATTGTTGTTATTTAGTCTTCGTTTAGATAGTTATTGCTTGTTCATATTGTGATTTGATTGAACATATAACTCGGATCTATACATTTTTAAAGTAAACTTTTAAACCGTAAAACAAACGTGTAAGCCATTCAACCCCCCTTCTAGTTTCCACAACACGTAAACTTAATTGAATAATATAAAAATCTACATTACAATGTTTTGGGACGTAGTTTAATAGACCTAATAATCCTAACACGACTTAAACAAAGTTTCTTAATTGAATAATAATCATAGAAATATAACTAAACTTGAGATAAATCCTAATTTATTTATAATTTAAATTAAATCTTCAAGAACCATCATTTAAATCTTAATAAGAACTCGACCGGTTCTCAATGGAAGATATCACATGATCTAGGGGAATAGTTGTCACACGTATTTGCTTTTCCTTAATCGTACGTGAGCACAACAAAATTTGCTTTGTCTTTGTTTTAGATGTTATTGATTGGTCTTCATTTAAACAAGGACATTATGTAAACCTCCGACCATCTTTAGAAAACGTGTAGGTATATTCCCCTCATTTGTGCACCACATTCAAGTCGGATTGACAAGGTTGTTCTAGTAGAATATGACAAGAATCCATGTCTACTATATTAAACAAATGTGTGTCTTTGTATTTTCCCATAGAAAAAGGACCTCACATTGTTCATACCTTTACATCACCAACGGCTTCAATCCAACCAATCTTGTATGGTTTTGGATGTTTCTTTGGCGTCAATTTAAGACGCGTCACGATGTCGAGTGAGATCATATTCTCACTGCTTCCTCCGCTAATGATAAATTCGAACACATCTTGATTGATCTTGCATCGCATTTGGAAGATGTTGTGTCGTTGATTGTATTCACTTTTCTTAGTACTGATAAGTACTTATCGTCGAACAAGACCTAAGAAAGCCTCACTATGATCATCATATTTTGCAAAAATAAACATTAGGACAAATAACAAATCCCTCGTCTTCAAATTAATTATGTGCATTATTAACTTAAACTAGGTTAACAGGCTTTGTAGCTCAACATTGATTTGAGGTAAGACCAACTTTTTGTCATCGCTAATACTTTAGGCCTACGAGACGAGCATATGGTTTATTAGATGATCTCTTTACGACATGCATGGAGGTACTGGTGGTTGGTGACTTCTTATTTTCACTATCAACTTCATGCATGTATTTGGAATGATTTACTTGGGTATCACCTCCTAATTGGCTACTAGTGCTTTTATTTGCATCCGTTTTGATTTTTTCGCGAAGCTATCATTTCCCTGCTTATTGATTGTATGTTTAAATTTCAAGGCTATGCGAACAACTTCATCAAATGTCCATGTTGTTTGAAGGGATACTTTGATTTGAATATCATATCAAAGGCCATTGTTGAACCTTACAAGTTGTTGGGCTAATAAAGGCATACAGTCTCTTTGATGATTCGCGAGATCAACTTGATCAACTTCTTCGTCTTCGTCACTCGAGGACTAATAAAGGTGGTGTTCATGTCTTGGTCGTTCCCGAATATTCATATTCTTAAGTTCCTTGATAATTTTGTATTTTGTTTGATTTGGCGTTGTGATTATTGTTGCAACTGTTGTGTCTGTTGTTGCAATTGTTGTTGAATCGTTTGTAAAGTTTGCAAAGTGCATTATTAACAGTCATGTTCACTTAAATTTTTTATCGTGAACAGTTCGGTAAACATTATTTTTTAAAAACAAAATAACACAATAGAAGAATAAAGGATATAAAGTTTAATCGAGAAAACCCGGATTAATTAAAGGTAGAGACTGAAAGTGATGACTTGTTGTCAAATTGGGAGATACCTAAATTAAAAGTGGCCCTGATTACCACTTGTAGTAGGAATAATATAGAATAATACACTAGAAGAATGAAGGAATATAAAGTTCAATCAGGAAAACCCAGATTGATTGAAAGTAGAGACCGAAAGTGATGACATGATGCCTGGGAGATACCTAAATTAAAAGTGGCCTTGATTACCACTTGTAGTAGGAAATCAGAAGGTTTAAGTTCACAACAGACGTTGAGAAAAAGGACAAATTTGCAAACGCAGGTTACATGGTAGTTTCTTGACTTCACAAACAAGAAGAAGAATAAGAAGATAAAACGTGAAACACGTAAACTTAATTGAAAAATATAAAAATATGCATTAGAATATGTGGCGACATGGTTTAAATATACATATTGGGTCAAAGATCGCACTAGCCGTAAAATACACAATAGTTTACGCCATTCGTATTTTGCCACGCCAAACCAATGACTTAATGGATACACGAATAATCACGGTCGACTTGACATTATCCAAACAAGATCTACGAAATGTTAGCATAAACGATAAATTAAAACACATTTGACGGCGATCCCAAAGATTATAGGTGAACCATCAACGTTCTCAAAACACATAAAAGCGATGTCGTTTCGGTCTGGGAAAATATTAAACAACATAAGTCATTACTGAACAACATCATTACGCACTTAGACGACTGCTTGGTCAAATACTATTTTTTCATTTTGACTTAAATACTATGCTGGCTGCAAAACACGACTGGCTAAGTTTTTTTGCCATGCCAAAACTACGACCCACTAGGACAACATACTGGTTGCAAAAGTGCCGGTACATTTTACGACATCCGTTCTTTTGCTGCACCAGAATTACGACTCACTGGCTGACTAAATCATCATAGCCAAGCAGGTACCATCCAAAGTATGCCTGCAAAGAAATATGTGGTTTGATACAACTCCGATATTAGACGACACAACCTAAACCTCTAACGACATTATTTTTTGTGGCTAGGAATGCAACGGTTCACCCTTAAACGTGATCACTTACTTAACATTGTTTTAGCAAGCCCAACACAAACCAACTTTTGAAGCTAAACATCGACGGTTAATTTAGGTTCCAAGATCTAAAGGTATCTCTGTTCAGCGTCAAGCGTTACATTGGCCGCAAAACCCGGTTAAATTTTGGGCCAACCCACTCACACTCAACCCAATCTAGCCCCTGAACAACGTTGTTTTTACACCCTCAAAACGATGGCGTTTGCTTCACTGTTGCATTTTAGGCGAATAATTTTTACGACACCAAAGCAAAACTCAACCGTCTATCGTGGAGGCTGCAAAAGATGGTCGCAATTTTTGCCATCCAGTTTTTTGCACAGCCAAAATCACAACTCACCGAATAACCAAACCATCATATCCAAGGAAACAGTGTTCAAACTGAACCTACCCAACATTGCAAAATCACATATCCGCATCGTTCAACGAAACAAAAAGCAAACAACACGCAAAAATAAATGACCACCTACATTTTTAAAGAACAACAATATAAACATGTAACACTCAAACGACGTAACGTATTTTAACACTCAAGCGTAGTCATTTGCTCACCGCCATTTTAACAACCCCCTAAACATACACAGTTAATTTAGGTTCTAATTTTTAAAGCTGTCTCTACTTAGGCTCAGGTATTACACTCGCCACAACACCCAATTGCATTTTCAGCAAACAGATTTGTACGAAACCAAAATGAAGAGTCATCAGTTTATCGTGGAGGCTGCAAAAAAGGTTGCAATCTCTGCCATCCAATTTTTTGTATAGCCAAAATTACAATTCACCAGATAACCAAATCATTATAGCCAAAGCAACATTGTGCAAACCAAACCTACCCATCACTAGCACAATCGAAAATCCACATTTAAATAAATTAGCAGTTGCGTTTTAAATAATAGAAATATAAACAGATACACACAAATCACCAAACATATTTTAATCCATTTAATAGCAAATCAAACCATTCACCACCGTTTTACTAACATCCTAAACATCTATGGTTAATATAGGTTCCAAGTTCTAAAGTTGCCTTATTTGGCTATGACTTATCAGTTTATCGCAAAGGGTGCAAACGACGGTTACAATTTCTGCCATCTAGTTTTTTGCATAGCCAAATTCACGACTCACCAAATGGCCAAATCATCATAGCCAAAGCAGCATTGTGCAAACCAGACCTAGACAACACCGGAACAATCGAAAACCCACATTCAAATAAGCCAGCAGTTGCGCTTTGAAGAATAGCAATATAAACAGAAAACACACAAATTACAAAATGTATTTTAATCTAATTAATAGCAAAGTGAAACCATTCACCACCATTTTAGCACCCCCTTAAACATCTATGGTTAATTTAGGTTCCAGGTTCTAAAGCTGCATTTGTTTAGGCTCAGACGTTACAATGGCCATAAAACCCGGTTGCATTTTCGGCAAATAGATTTTTACGAAACCAAAATGAAGAGCCATCAGTTTATCGTGGAGGCTGAAAAAAACGGTTGCAATTTTCGCCATCCAGTTTTTTGTATAGCCAAAATCAAGACTCACCAGATGACCAAATCATCATAGCCAAAGCAGCATTGTGTAAACCGAACCTACCAAACATCGAAACAATCTAAAATCCACATTCAAATAAATCAGCGGTTGCGTTTTACAGAACAACAATAAAAACAACAAACACACGAATCATAAAACGTATTTTAATCAAATTAACAACAAAATCAAAACATGGAACAATCATATCTACATTATATCTAAAAACCACCAAACCACCGCATGCAACTACTTTATAATTATATCTAAGGGCACGTTTGGTACCATGGAATGGAATTGTAAAAGAGAATGGAATCGTAGAGAAAGTGAATCACGGTAGAGAAAGAATAAAGATTCCATTGTTTGGTACAAATTAATGAATCATTTATAAAGAGCATTCTTTTGTTTGGTTATGGTACCCATCATAATAAAAAATGAATTTTATCATTTAATATTTCTTTTAAACATTCAATTACATAAATCATCATAAAAATAATCTGATTATTTAATTTGCTTAAGTTTGTACAGAAGCGCCATTACATTGAAAAAGTTTTTTTTTGTAAAAGCAACTGATTAGTCAAGTAACAAATTTTGTGCAAAAATCTCATGTATCCAGTAAGTTTTTTACACGTGCATTCAAAATGGTTTCACAAGATGCAATGTCTTTCAAATTATTTTACAAGAAACTACGAGTTATTCTTAACAAATGATCCACTGCAATTTTCATAAAATCCATTAGAAACATGAGATACTGATGGTGTTGGTAAAGCGAGTATTGCCAACTTTCAGTCGCAAATCAACATTGAGAGATTATTTGTTGAGTGCAATTCGTTAATTGAAAAATATATAATTATAATAGTTGTGATGAATTTAATTATAATTGTTGTGATGAATTTGAAAAAACTCAAACTGTAAAATAATGATATGAGCATTTGAAGAAGAAAGTTTAAAACAAAAATGTCAATAATTGGTACTGAATCGAGAGAATCAATCATAGAAGTCTTACCTTTTATCCACGAATTCTCTCTTTTCTTTACTATTTTAAGAGAATGCTGAGAATGGAATGAGAATCAATATTGATTCACCAATTCCATTCTGAGGCACAAACAAACACAAGAATGCTCTTCCATTCTGTTTCTCACCTTTCCATTACACATCATGCAACAACATTATTTTAACAATCAACGACGATGACGAACCCTATATAACAACATAATCAAAACATGCAACAATCACATCTTAACAATCAACGACGGTGAGGAACCCTAAGACCCCAAGCAACACTTTCTAAGACACAACCATATGCTTTACTCATCATCCCGACCAAAACCCAAAACAACTCAAACTTTAAATGGCTAAATTAAAAAACCCCAATTCGAGATGCCAATAGTTCTCATGATTACTCGAATGTAGCTTCGTTATCAACTTTAATGTTACTGATGAGATTTAACTGTGTGTGTATTTGGATGACTGGTGTGCCTGGATTTCTTCGTTTATATATGCCACATGCAAAATGACGTCGTTTAGTTTAGCATAAGCTATCCCGAAACGACGTCGTTCCACCCCAAAACGACTTTGTTTTGGGCCAACCCACTTACACCCGGCCCAACCCACCCCCTAAACGACGTCGTGTTTGCACCTTTAAAATGTTGTCGTTTGCTTCACTACTATATATAAGGGTAATTGAGTTATAATCATAATCAAACAAATAAACATAAATCTAAAATATAACTAAACTTGAGATAAATCATAATTTAATTTTGGTTTAAATAAAATCTTCCAGAATCATCCTTTATTTTTGAAGTTTTTTTTTCAATTTTGTCTTTCAAAAAGTTTTGACCACGAATCACTTGCAATCACAAGTTATTTTGTCATTTCGATTATGATTTGATAAAAAAAAAATACCATTTTAAAGGTTGCGAGTGACCTTATTTCATGATTTTATAGCCTATTTTTTTGGTAGAGTGATTCTATACTTGATTGATATTCATTCACGCGAAATATTCGATTGACAGTGATTATATACTTTAGTTTTTTAGTATTATCGTCATAATCAACGAGCAAAGTAGCTTTTATGTATGTGAACATGTTTTCATTTTTGACTTTGGATACACCATCTACGAGTTGGCTTAGTAAGTCCATGACCACGTGTGGTGTCTTAGGTGACACCTATCACGTTGTCCTTGCTACGTATTGTGTTCTTCATGTGTGAAAGGAGAAAAAAGAAAGGGGTTACGTGACGCGTACCACTGAACAAAAAATAAAAAGTTGCGTATATGTGAGTTATGAGATATATTTGCATTTAAGTGAACAATAAGAAATGTCACGACTACTAAGACGTTTCACGACAAGTTCAATATCGTTAGCATATGTGACACACAACCACACACCCTGAAATATAAGAAAAAGAACGAATCACCACTTTATTATCTCCACCACCAACATTTTCATTGTGTTTTATTTTAAAATTTGAGAGGAAATGAAAGAAAACTGAATGCTTTTATTGTGTTATTTAGAATTTTTTTAAAAAGGTAAAGGAAGTTGAGAGGAAAATGAAAAGAATTGTTTTTAAAAATCTTCATCCTATTTTGGGGAGGAAAGAGAAAGGTAACATGAATATTGGGCTGAGCAAAATCAACCCAAAACCAAATGAACTGATAAACCGAGCCGAACCGAACCAAACCGACCTTATTCGGTTTGGCTTTCGGTTTTATATAATTATGATTTTTGGTTTCGACGGTTTGGTTCGGGTCAAAACCAAGAAAAAAACACCTAAACTATCTAAACTGGTTTCGCTAGATTAACTTCGGTTCGGTTTCGCTAGATTAACTTCGGTTCGGTTCTCTGTTCACGTCTTTCTTAAAAATGAGTTTCGGTTCGGGTCGGGTTTGGTCGGTTTGGTTCAGGTTTGACCCGTTGCTAAGCCCTACATGAATATACTTTGTGTAAAGACTAATACGACCATTTTAAAAGATTTGACATTAACAAATAAAAAGCACATATGTAATTTGAACAATTTTTTTCTTCAACTAACTAAATAACATGAGTTGTTAGTTCTCTTTACTTTTCTTTTTTCTAAAAAACATATCAACCAACAATTATCTTATATCACGTTTAGTTGCTGAGAAATATTTTTATTTTTTTAGTTTCGGTTTTTTTGAGAATAAAATGGTTTTTCTTCTCTTTGAAAAACTAAGAACTTGGAAATCCCGTTTAAATGGTGTAATATTTATTATTTTCTAGTGAAGAGAAAAATATAGAAGGGTAAATTGGACTTTTAAGATTTTTAGTTAAAATTTGAGAAATGAGATATTTATTATTATAGGAAATTTTTTCGTAAATTTGTAACTAAGCAGGTTTTCTGTTTTTTGATTCAATTATATATAGTTTTCTTGAAAGAATAAGATATTTCTCCCGACTAAGGCTATGTTTGGCAACAAGCGTGTTGGAGCATTATGAAGCATTTAGGAGCGACAAGTAGGGGTGAGCATGGTGCGGTTTGGTGCGGGTTTTAACTAAAACCGAACCGCAGCCGCACTTGCGGTTTCTATAAAAATAGAAACCGAACTTCACCACATTTTGCGATTTCGGTTTTGCGGGTTTTCTGCGGTTTTAACCGCACCGCACAATCATTATGACTTATATAATTAATATGGGTTTTTGCAGTTTTTGGTTTACAATGTTAGTTTTTTCGGTTATAACAATGCATATATTCAATGTAAACACACACATCACTTGCGACTTTTAAGAATATTAATGATAATTTGCGGTAGAAGAAACTAAAGTTTGGATTTTGTGAAATTTGCTTCCATTTGAAATGCTTGCTAAAGAAACATTCCAAACGCTCGAGCGTTTTTTTAAATCACACACACCCTCAAAATTAAGATGTTTATATGAAATGTAAACCAATCAATCTAGTATATGTCTTTTTTCGTAAATTTTCACTTTATAATTACTGCAACCGCTACGTTACCAAACACTTTTTTTAACAAAAAAATTAATGATAACTGCTACTGCTGCTAACTACTAACTGCTACGTGTCACCAAAGATACCCCTTAACACACCCTAATCTTTCATTTTCCATTTCCTATTGTTTTCACTTTGAGGACACAATATTTATGCATTTAACAAGGACCCGAGTTGCAAAAAAATCATCACATTTATAAAAACCCTAAATAAATCCCCAACGCAGTCTCACCACCAGCACCAGCATCTGCTTATTTCCATTAAAAAAACAGCAAAAAAATGCCTCCAAAAGCAGGAAAGAAGGAAGCACCAGTCGAACGCCCCATCCTCGGTCGTTTCTCTTCTCATCTCAAGATCGGAATCGTTAGTTTTTTTTTTTCATTTTTTACTCTCTTTTTATTATTATTATATATAATTTAATGTCATGTTAATTGATACTACGGCATGATGACGTCATCACTTCACTCTAATCGAATCTGTTGATTAACTTCAAGCTATGCTGTTTTGTGACCTAATTTACTTTAAATTGATTGAAATGAACTACATGATGATGACGTCATCACTTTGGTCTACTTGAACGTGGTTTTGTAATCTAATTTAGTTTATTGAATGCGATAATAATCAGTAGTACGGCATGATGACGTCATCAGCTTAGTTTAATCGAATCTGTTGAACTTCAACCTATACTGTTTTTTCGACCTAATTTACCATAAATTAAAGTAATCTCTATTTTGATTGAAATGAACTACATGATGACGTCATCACTTTCGTCTACTTGAACGCGGTTTCGATCGTAAGTTAGTTTTATTGATTGATAGTACGGCATGATGACGTCATCCGTCTAGTGTAGGCGAACGCTGTTTTGATTAACTGTACCCCATGTTTTATGTAGTTTTGGTGACCTAAATTAGTTTTAGTGAATATGATATCGACAGAGAGTATTACGTGGTCTTGTAACCTAATAAGCTTATGCGAGTATGATTTTGAGCGAAAGTATTGTATAATTACATTATGAACATCGAGTGTTATATAGTTTGATGTTGAGTGAAAGTACTACATGACGATATTATCAACTTCGTCACGATTTTTAATTAATGTACTATATGAATTTCGAGCTATATAAAGTTATGTGACCTAATTTAATGTCACATGCTTATGGCCGTAAAACTCGCTAGGCGGTACTTGAGTAGTCGACTACCTTTTAGCGAGCCATTGGTCTAGGCGGGGAGTACTTGGGGAGTATTCGGATTGGAATTTTTACTATATAAAATTTGAACTTATATGCTTGACATGTTATAGGAGTTATGACGGAGTTTGATTGAGTTTTGACCTAATTTTGAACTTTATGTATGATATGTTATAGGAGTTAGGACCCTGAAAATATGTTTAGAAACATTAACACTATTGTTCTATTACTTCAAACCGAGTTAACACCAAGTTATGACTGAGTTTGATCGAGTTTTGACCTAATCTTGACCAGACCGGCCTTGCTCAACTCGCTTCGGTCACTGACCTTGTAGTGAGTAATCACCGATTACTCGGCCTTGTGACGTTTATGTTAATTTGAAATGTACTGCTTTTTAGTAGGATCTTTGATTTTTGAAAGTGAAATGGTTTTTTGATGTTGAATTTTTATTGCAATTAGATTGTAAGATGATTTGTAGATAAAGTGTTCTGGACTATGGAGTAATATTGTTGGTTAATATCGGTTTCAGGTTGGATTGCCGAATGTAGGGAAGTCGACTCTTTTCAATACTCTTACTAAGCTGTCAATTCCCGCTGAGAACTTTCCCTTTTGTACCATTGAGCCCAATGAGGCTCGTGTCAATATCCCTGATGAGCGTTTTGAATGGCTCTGTCAACTTTTCAAGCCAAAGAGTGCGGTAATATATATACGTCAATGTTTTGTTTATTGAGATGCCAACAGAATTGTATTTGATAATGTTATCTTAGTTCGGCAATATTAACTGAATTTTATGGATTGTATCAACTATTAAGATGTGCGTATTTTGGTAGGTACCCGCATTCTTAGAGATACACGACATTGCTGGTTTAGTTAAAGGTGCTCATGAAGGACAAGGGCTTGGAAACAATTTCTTATCTCACATTCGTGCAGTTGATGGCATATTCCACGTTTTACGTAAGATTGCATTTCTTGTGGTCCTTCTAACAATAAATACTTTTGGTCTTTTATTTTGTTGCAGTAATATCGATATTCATGCATGCTTGTTTAGCTGATTAGATTTTGTGGGAGTGAAACAATATCTGAACTTTTGAAGATACTTGAGTTTTTTTCTTGTTGGTTACTCAGTTTTTGTTGCGAGTTTTTGCTTGATATTGTATTAAAAGTGTCAGAACATTTATTGTGGTTTATTTTCATATGGTAGGTGCTTTTGAAGACCCTGATATCATACATGTTGATGACGTTGTGGACCCTGTACGAGATTTGGAAGTTATTACTGCAGAATTACGGCTGAAGGTGCGTTCTCAATTCCTTTAAGGATTTATTTTATAAAATACTACTACTATGATATATTAGTCATAACATTTGGTCCTCATAGCACTGAGATCATGATTTATTTATATTTTTCTTTCTTTAATATCATAACGCACTAGAAGTAGTTTGAACCTTATTCATCGTGTGATCTAGATGCTTAATATTTGTATTTTTTATGTGGCGAAGGATATTGAGTTTATGGAAAGAAGGATTGAAGATCTTGAAAAGAGCATGAAGAGGAGCAATGACAAGCAGCTAAAAGTAGAACATGAATTGTGTTTGAAGGTATCATAATATATAAATTACTCCGGATATGCTAAGTTATATTGATAAGATATTGTTTCACTTGCAGCTCAGACGCTAAGTTCATGGAAATACTTGTGAATTCCTATTGTAATTATATAGTCTCAAAGGCTAATGCATGATTGATGATTCTGGTTGTTTATTGCAGGTCAAAGCCTGGCTCGAGAGTGAAAAAGATATCCGGTTAGGGGACTGGAAAGCTGCTGAGATTGAAATCTTGAATGTTTTTCAATTGCTCACTGCCAAACCGGTTGTTTATCTGGTAAAACCATTTGTCATTTGAATGTGCATATTTATTCTTATATATACCGTGCCATTGTCTGTGATTCTCTTGATGTATATGTATGCGTGCTGGAAAGGGAATGAAGGTAGCCCGATAAGGTTAAAGAACCTCTTATAAGTTGGGGCTTTTTGGGATAAGAGAAATGATTGTACTATGACGATTAGCTCTTGGGAAAATAAATGTCTTAACATTTTCTTAAAATTTCGTGATATAACATATGTGATATAACACATAGTATTTGAGGAATCATCTACATGGGCCTTTCATCATACCATATGTTATATAACACACGGTATTTGAGGAATCATCTACATGACTACGTGTTTTTTTCAATTAAGTTTAAACAGTCGTCGCATAAGGAAAATTATATTAGACGGACTCTAGGACTCCTCTTTTACCTGAGAAAATTAACACGCATTATTTTCCTATATTGCTTTAAGTTTATGCTAATTTTGAGAGTGGGCATATGTTTCTAAAGTGTGAGGGAAAAACAAAGGGAACATCGATCGTTGAATGTAGCTTAACTGCAAAATATGTCTACAAATTATTCATTATATCATAACAAAATATAAATTAGTAAGTTGAATACATCATCAACAAAGTAATGAGATCGCCTTTACAGTTTTAATATAGATACATGATGAAAAAATAACGGAAAGACCAAGAATTTGGGTTATAGCACGGACTGATAGGTTTAAAAACATTTGACTTGGTCTATATAGTTTAGCTGCTCACTTTGCCAGATTGACACATTGGTACTGGCGAGCCATACAACTGAAAATGAGGATCAAACTACCACAATCTGCGGCATAGAAGCTTGCCTGAACCCAAGTACGAGTCGCATTGACTGCAGGTACCAGGTGCTGTGCCCATTTCGATGCAGCCTGGAATTGTGGATCCCTCGTCTTGGTATGCTGGTCTATTACGGTTAGATGACTACGTGTTCGGGCACTAGTTCTGCATATACTTGTTATCACCCCTTAATCGGTTTGATTCCGTGTTAAATAAGTCAAACACACAAATCACAACTTTCTCATCTCCAATTTTATAGCCAACATTAGTCGCCTGTTGGGATACACAAACTACGCCTATATCTCGAGATATCATTATAACATCATAAAGGACCTCAGGTCAAAGATCCCAACTAGGTTCTTCTTTAAGGTCAAAGCCTCTCGCAAATGATTATGTGATTGATATAAAGATGCTGGCTATGAAATTGGAGTTGCGAGCTGTCACAGTTTCACACTCAAATTGAGGATAAGATACACGTATATGCAAGATCAGTTCAATAGTTAGGTTATTGCGATGGACCTGTGTACCTAAACGAGGGTCAACAGACGAGCAGGAGAACATGATAATCATGGTCAATATGATCATACTGAAGATCATTTGAGCTTCTACGGCGTAGAGCGTTACGGATGTGAGGAGACAGCTTTGAGGGACATGCAGTTTCATGACTCGCTTGCCCAAGGCAGTGCTGCCGGTGACTTGGTCAGGCGGAGTTAAGACCATATTATAGGGATGTCTATTCACTTACTTTTTATTATTGACTCCTGTTTTGTTACAATGCAATATGGGTTGGCTGAAATCTGGCCAGAAAGGATTTGGATACGGTACAAAGATTTAGACTAGTGCAGTACAAATGTATGAGCTGAAGCTGATCACAAACACACTTTTTTATTTCATAGCAACATACTCAACTATTGATTACTTTATCTCAGAAGATTGGGAAAAAAGAGAAGAAATGAAATGGTATCTCCATAATCTACTCCATCTCCATATATGGAGTTTTAGAGGAAAATGAGTTTGAGGAGATAATATGTTACTGGATCTAGAAGTTAAGTTGTGTTAAAGAAGATCAAGAAAAAGAGACAAAAAAAGATTAATGTATCATTTTACCAGTATTTTTTTTTATCATTTATAAACCTGTTATATTAAGAAAATAATTAGTTTTAAAAAGAAAATTTTACTAAAATTAAAGAATTGTGTAAAGATATATAAATTTTTATAACAAATTTTGGAGTGGGGAGTATTGGAGTATATGGGTAGAGATTAATAAGACTTATTTCGCTTATTTAGTGTTGGAGAAATGGAGATGGCCTAAGTAAAGGATGTAATATTAGATATTTATCTAGCTGGAGATGGTGGTTATAGGAAAAGCTTAAAGAGAAGGGAAATTGGAAGGGCATTGGTGCATGAATGTATTGGTGATTGTTATGCTGTTAAAGATGTTCTGGTTTCCAGTTTATACTTCAGTATTTGCTGAAATTGGCTTTGGCATTAAGCAGGATACTCTTTTGTGCAGGTGAATATGAATGAGAAAGATTACGCTAGAAAAAAGAACAAGTTTCTTCCCAAGATTCATGCCTGGTATGCTTTAGTAAACTTATTACATTCTTTTGAAGTAGAATCATCAGAAAGTTTAGGAAGTTTTGTGTTGTCGTATGCGCTTGAATGGCCCCCCTATTTGAACAGATGTGTTTTCTTCCATTTGATTTATATTTGCTCCATGGTATGGTGTTGCGTTTTTTATTATTCCATTATGGTTTGGAAATAGATAATACTATAGAACCAATTTTATTTGTGTAATCATCAAGAACGCAAATCTTTAACAAAGTTTTAACTCTTATTTAGATTCAGTTTTGTTTTCCAAAACTAGTTAGAGGATGTATCTTCATATTTCAATCTGCTTCGAGGTTATAATTTTATGTGTAATTTGTGCTGTTTATACATAGAGTACCCGGTAACTATAATTAAATAAGATACACATTGTACATTGTCTCTATCTGTCTTACAATTCATGGTTTACAATCTGTTTCCAAATGAGTCCATCACTTTCCCTTGGCATATAACAAGGAAGGTATTACATGCAGTTTTGTATTTATCTGATGGATTTGCTTGGAATTACTGAATTTCATAATGATTTAATTGTTAATTGGAAGTCTATTATTTCACAAGGTTCTGTAATGCCTGCATCAACCTATTTTTTTCCTTGTTCGCGAAATCAAATTAGAACTGTTTTGTAGGGTGCAAGAGCATGGGGGCGAGCAAATTATCCCTTTTAGCTGTTCCTTGGAGAGAAATCTGGCTGATATGCCAGAAGATGAAGCTGCAAAATACTGTGAAGAGAACAAGATTCAAAGGTCAGTCAAGATTAAAATGTCTTGAATATCAGATTGTTCATGCACCTGAGTAGTTATTTAATTATAGTTGCATATTATCAGGTGTTTGTGGTCAGATTGCAATTCAATATTTGCTAATTGATACGTATATTTTAAGAACTTTTAGATAATCTTGTTTAAGATCTATCCCTTAAAGTACTGTTTGGGCTCTAATAAACCCAGTGGTGAAATACCACTTTTAATATATTAAGATGTTAAGTTGACAACAACTGATTATCTGATTAATTGTTGTGTCACAGCGCTCTTCCCAAGATTATAAAGACTGGGTTCTCTGCTATTAACCTCATATACTTTTTCACTGCTGGACCTGACGAGGTAATGCCTTTTTGTAACAAAACTGATTTTATCTCTTAACACATCAATTTTTTTTTTGAAATTGCTCTTAAATTATATACCAGGTTTTCCTGTAGTTACAAAATTTCTCTTCGATTTGCATTTTGAATGCACAAAATATATTGGATGGTTCTTTCGTCGCACTTGAAAACGTGTGTTATATTATCATGCTTATGTGTCCTCATGCAGGTGAAATGCTGGCAAATTCGAAGGCAAAGCAAAGCTCCTCAAGCTGCAGGAGCAATTCATACTGATTTTGAAAGAGGATTTATTTGTGCTGAGGTCCTTACTTGCTCCAAGAGTTCAATTAACTTTTTTTATTCTTATAAATTGTCAATTCAAAGTCTCGATTTGGGTCAAATTTGTTCTGGTTACAAGAGAATTAAGCTTTTTGCAAGTGTATCTTTGCTTTCGGTATTGTTTTTGAGGTGTCACCCATGCAAATCCCATAAGGTTATTCAGGAGCCGGAAATTTGTATTAGGCATCCTAAGGTTGTGATACTGAATCTATTTGGTGTCAATGTTGAAGATCTGACTTAACTTGATATGTGGCAGGTAATGAAGTTTGAGGATCTTAAAGAGCATGGAAGTGAATCTGCTGTAAAGGTATGCTTCAATCTTTATATGCGACTCAATGTAAAAATATTCCACGTTCGGATGTCCAGTTTCCACATTTTAGTGAGAAGCTTCAATAAGTGTAATGTTGTGTGGCGACTGCCTTTTCTTCCAACTTTCCACATTTTATTTGACCAGTTAACCTGTTTTACCTTTAGGCTCTTTTATTTATATTTTATCCTTTTGACCTGGTTACATCTGAATTAGAACATGAATCGACTCATAAGTAATGGATGGCCATTTTTACCACCTTAACTCGTTTCTCATGATGAGAGTATTCTCAAACTGAAGTGCATTGTAATGACGTGTTCTATATTTTTAGGCTGCTGGGAAGTACAAGCAGGAAGGAAAGACCTATGTGGTTCAAGACGGCGATATTATATTTTTTAAATTTAATGTCTCTGGTGGTGGGAAGAAGTGAGGTACTTTTACCAGTCGGGTTGATAACAAAATCATTAGTGAAGGATTTGTTTCTGTCGTTTGGATTGTACCAACGTTGTATCGAGTATTAAGAAAGAGGTTTTTTTTGGCACTAATGTTTTCTTTGACACAAGTTGTAATGCTATGCTATGAAGATGATGGTGCAACATTCTGAATATTTTTTTACGTAATAGAGAATGCAATACATGCCATGCCATTAGTAATGAAATTTCATCTAAGAAAACCTTATGTGTTGGCATATTCCTACTTGAAAACCTGATGTATTGACGATAGGTATTATGAACAAACAGGTAACTCTACTTGCATCTTTTTCTATATGAGAAAGGCAAAGTTCAGAATAAGAGTAGATTTAAACTGCTTAACTCAAATAGTGGTAATGCATAAACTTAAAAGGGCGACAAACTGAAAGTCATCAAAGAGCTATTCCCAATCAAACATTGATAGCCCTCTCATCTTTGCTATAACATAGGAGCTCACAATGCTCAACGACCTTTAACAATTGAAATCAGTGGCAGTTGGTGAGACCAGCAACTAGAATACTCATTCTGAACTCTAACTACGATGCCAAATGAAGCCTCTTCGAACAAGGCAACGGAAATTTTATTTGAAAACCCGAAACAACAGAGTGCTTGCTTTCCACTTTAACGTTTGTAGTCTTTTGCGATGTAAGATTCCAAGGCAGGGCTATCAACCCCAACTCCCATTACATTCAGACCATTGTCTACGTACATTACTGTCCCAGTGATGGCTGAAGCGAGTGGTGAAGCCAGAAAAGCAGCAGCATTTCCCACCTCCTCTGTTTTGAATACATTGATTTTCAGGATGTTAATGCAAAACTGACACACATATAGCCACTCAGAATCAAATATAAGACGACTAAGATGTCAATCTAAGGGAGACCAGAAAGTGATTCGGAGCTTTTGTCAAAATTTTAGTGCTATGTCCAAGTGGCATTGCGACCTGTTTACTTATAAATGATTTCCTTTTGTTTATCTCATCTCTAACTAGTCTTTGTTTTGATAATAAGAATAATAGTCTTTGTAACCACTTTTGACACATTAAATGCTTATCATAGAGGGTTATTAATGAAAAACCTCTATACTGTCATTTATTTTGCGGTTAAGTCCCAAAAGTGTGTTTGGTTCGGTCCTTCAAGAATTTGTTTTTTATGAGAAATGCGACAACTTTACCTTCACAGCTGGTAACATGTATAAATTATAAACTAGATAATAATACATATTCTGAAGGACAGTTTCCAATGTTTTAGACAAAAACATTGGTCGCCCCGTACCAAAAACTTGCAACTAACAAGGTTGTCAAAAAAGAATTTGGACTAAAGTTCCAGCAGGAGATTCACACTGACCTGCGAAAAGTTCTTTCTGCAGCGGTGCATTCTCAAATGAATAATCAATAAACTTCTCTACAAGACCAATCACCTTGGCAGCACGACTTTTTAGTGGTCCTGGTCCATTCTCAAGACAGATTAATCAAGGAGTTTTGTAATAGTTTGTATAGAGTAAAATAGATGCATTACAGTACCTGCAGATATAGTGTTAACTCTGATTCCATATTTTCTTCCAGTTTCAAACGCCAACACCTGTGCGCGTTAAACGAAAATTAGTCACACTTATTAGAAACCAATAAAACACCACTATGATGCAAGGTTGTTTACAAATGCTTTAATGTAAAAAAACTTTTGAAGTACTTGTGCCAGTATTTTCCGTAAAAAAGAGAACACTAACTTTTGTGTCACTCTCCAAAGCAGCCTTGGCTGAACTCATACCTCCGCCATATCTGCATCAAAAAATAGTTAAATATTGTCTAAAAAATGATTACAGGCAAAACAAGCTTGAAATGTCAAATAAAACCACCTACCCAGGACAGACTCTTTCGGAAGCTCTGAAGGTCAGAGAAATTGTAGCACCACCTGCAATAATAATCAGACTCAACTTTGATGACTAAACAATTTGTTGAGGTTTTATTTTAACAGGTCAAAACAGGTAAAATATGAAGGAGCTAAAAGTGACAAGTCTCCCAACAAGCCTTTGGCCTAGCCATATCAAGGCGTAGTGGTGCTCCTCAGGTTCAAGTCCATCAGGAAAAAGGTGTAGAGTACATAATGGTATGTGAGATCGGTTAATATAAAGGGCAACAGGTCAAATGGTGGGTCGAAATGCGCAAAGTGTACCTTTTGGTTATAAAAATTATATGACTATTGTATATATTTGAGACACTACTTGTAAAAATCACAAGCCCACCGAAGATGATGTATGCAATAAAAATGATACCAGGGTTCATCATTGGGACAAAATGTTGGAGCAAAGATATGAAAGAATAGCTTGATGCTGAGATGGCCGCAAGATACCCATTTCTTGATGTGTCTGTGAGGCGTTTAGTAACCTGCAAACCATGCTTCATTAGCATCTCTAACACTGACCATTTTTTGTATTACTAACTTCAGTTAGTGAGCATGGCGTGGAATTCTTCATTAAAAAATAAAAAAAATCCAAAGCATATACCTCAGGTCCATTGGCCAAGGAATGAACAAGGATGTCAATGCTACCAAAGTCCTCTTTCACAGATTCAGCTACTTCCTACAAAAACATAAACATTGAATAAGCTATGTGACATACAAAATGTTAATCAGTTAACTCGAATCATAAGTAATGAGCTGGTACCTTGACAGTCCACTTTGAGGACCCTGCGTAGCGTCTATTAGATTTTACCTACATAATTAAGCATTATAAGTATGAGTTATATTGGAATAAATTAATGAGAGTTTGAACTCACATCATCAGGAACATCTTCAGGAGTATCATAAACAGCATCTAAGGGGTACACTTTAGTAATATTCATCAAAGATCCATCTGGCAACCTGAGAAACAATTTCACTTGCTGGTTAGTTGATAAATCATCATATTGATCCCAAATAACTAGAATGAGATTGGTGAAACATAGCCACACTTACACACGTGATTCGTCAAACTTTCCTTTTCGAAGACTAGACTCGAATATGTTGAGTGCCTACCAAGGAAAAAGATAATTTCGACCCATTTACACATTAGAAGTAAGCCGATTTGTGTTGCGTTGTATATCGAATAGGTCAAATAAATATTAGTTTATAATAAGGGCTAATGACTTAAAAAGTCATATAACTTGACATTTTTTGCGGTTGTGTGTAGCCATCTTTTTTCCTTCCCATTCTGTCATCAAACTTTCAAATGTCGATCATTGTGTGTATTTTGTGACTATTTTGCCATGTAAAATGACCATTTTACCCTTTGAAATTTGTAAAAAGCAAGGGTAAAATGGTCACAAAAGACACATAATGATCGACATTTGAAAGTTTGATGACATAATGGGAAAGAAAAGAGATGGCTACATACAACCGCAAAAAGTGTCAAGTTAGATAACTTTTTAAGTCATTAGCCCTTATAATAATGCATACGATATTCTGAATCATTTTATTCAAAGATGTAGATTATCTTTGTAGTTGTATTATTTTTGTAATCATAAGCAACATATAAATGAAAATAGTTTTAACAGGCCGACCCAACTTGTTTTGATGTTTACAATGTTAACCTGCATGCGACCAAACCTGTTTTCACCCATTACCGACCCACTTATCTTACCATGTTTAGTAGTATTTAGTAGTAAACGATTAGGCATTACGGCTAGGATGAGTAACATACTGGGACCCATGTGCCAACAAGAATCTCAGCACCAGCAGCCGCTAGGGATTTGGCTATTGCCCAACCATATCCATTATCATCAGCTATACCAGCAATGAAGGCCCTCTTTCCTGCACATACCTCCCAAAGAAAATAAGATTTAGCAGGAACTTTACTGTTTTCTTTCAATACTTTTAAATCATTTTGCAAATTACTTAAGTTTAAAATAAGTTATCAACAAGAGATATTAATATAAAATCCACATTAGTTCAATAAATTAACCTCTAAGATCAACTGGCAGCCCTGGAAGGACTTTTGTGTTATTGGAATCGGACATGGCTTTTGTGGTCAGTGTTCCAAATCTTAATGGACTGAATTTCATATTTTGAGATAATGATTGTGTAGAAGATATGTGACATGTGCTTTTAAGCTTTGCACATGATGCCCTTGTAGCATCACTACCAAAAACTGCAATGCTCGACTTTGAAACTTCACGAAAAGAACCGTTAGAGGGTCTTGATATAGCAATGTGCATACACGTAGCAGTAGTTGTCATTTCAATAACCCGACCACAAACCTAAAAATTATGAAAAACAAGCATTTATATTCATAAATCACCATAAAAGAAGTTATGAATGCGCACATTATCTAGCTCAAAGCTGAAGGCTTCACGACAATATTAGACAAACTTAGATAAATGTTAATAGTAATACAATCTAAAAAAAACCAAATCAAAACTAAGATCAATGCAATAATAAAAAGAAAAACAATTTAACTTATCATATATTGAAGCTGCATTGATAAATGGAATCAGTTGAGTGTGGCTTACCGACTAACCTCTTCAGAAAATGTTTGAAAAATCTTTTTAGCTTGTATGTGCGCTTGTGTATGTACTTATATTATACTAGGGGAAGAGGCAAGTGTTGGCCCCCCTAACGTTCCACGTTAACAACTTACAGAGTACTTTAATTTTGATATACATCACTTTACCAAAGACAAACTAACTATCTCGCACTATATACACCACAAACATATCACTCATATCCCATATGGGACTTGAACTCACAACCACTTGGTTGGGTAACATTCTCACACAACATAGATACGGCTAGGCTACAAGCCCTTTGATATTTTACTTTGTATATATAGTAACAGTTTATGATCCATTGCAAAAATTGTACAGTATTTCATTTAGTCTGTGACTTGGTAAGATGAAGAGCAACGTTTTCAGTGTCCATGAGATATATGTTGGCATTTTCTAAATCTTAATTAAAGCATCTTTGTGTTTTACTTGATGATTTGGATGACTAAGACTTATGACTAACTTGACACCAAAATATGTGTCCAATATCTATTGGTGCTGAAAACATAACTTATTTACTCACGAACCAATAAATGAATGACACATATTTTAGTTATGAGATTAATCATATATCTTAGTCATCCCAATAATCTCTCTTTTTACAAATACAAGGAAATAGCTATTCTGATTAATTACCAACGGTTTTTGGTTCGTTTATGAACTCATTACTTGAGACTGGCACCTTCGTATTGACCGGCCCCCCTTGATGACAAATCTTGACTCTGCCTATACATTTAGGTTGATGATTATAGGTTTCGTTGGTGTTACTACTTACTAGTAGTGTACCAATAATGCATATTTCGATAGATTATGATAAGTAAGAAAAAGGTTTATCATATCACTTACCTGGAACTTTCTTTTAACTTACCATTTTATTAAGTTGTAATTTATTTCCTCACATTTATGCATGCAAGAAAGTTAGAAAGATTTTCAAGAAAGAAGAAAAAACTATCTAAAATCCACCATTTGTAATATGTTACAGACTTCATTCTTATAGATCGTGGATTTGGTAACTTTTCGGTATGGTAATCACACAAATAGTTTACCGGGTTGACGTATCATCGGGAGAGAAGCTTATGCTATTAAGTGTGCGTGCCATGAGCCCATGAAGGGTTTTCTCTCTAAATAGCATATAGCGAGTCTGAACCCGAGGTTTTGCTTTATCAATTCCATAACTCTGTTACTTACGGATTATCTGCATTGTATATATCAGATTACAAAAGAACTATTACTAACTGCCTTTTTTATAAGCGTTCAATAGGTTTTATAAAACACCCGAGTTTTCAAAAAGACATTTCAAGTCACTCAAAGTATAGCTGTTTTCATTTACGCCAAGATTGTAATGTCTTTTCGAAAACTCGAGTGTTTTATAAAACAACTATACTATTTATTGAAAGATCATGTTATAAGCTAAATCTGGATTGAAGATGTGAGGGACTAATATTGCTAACATGTTAAAGTGTGTTTGTAGTGTTATCTTTTGTGGTATTCAGATTTGTCAAAGTATGGAGGGGCTGGATGCAAAGATGGATAAAGTTCAAGGACCAAAGCTGTTCTCGACTAAGGAGTTCAATGAGCTTATTGCAAAAAAGAGTTGATAAATTCAAATGTACAATCTTATAAGGCACAACATTACCTCTCATGTTCATTTGAACATGAGAGGATCTTTTTCCTTCTTTTTTCTCTAAAGATTGTTATAGCTTGGGTTTGTAAGTTGTTAGGGTTGTTTCATTGTAAAACTGGATATGATTGTAATCTACTGAGCTAAGTAAATAAAATAAGTTTTGTAGTGTTCTTGGTGATTTTTCATAAAAGTCTACATGATTTGTACTGTAATTTTTAATTCGCATTAATCGATTTTAAAAATTAGTGTTTCACCAAGATTTGGGATTTTTGATCTCGTTAGTTTCTTAGGGTTCAATAAGTGTTATATTTGTTAGATTTATTGTGCATCTGGTTTCTTAGGTGGTTAATTTGGTTTTCCTAAGAATTAGGGTTTTGAAATTTTTAGGAGTTTTCAGTTTTGAGAGAGTAATTGTGGTTCTTGAAAGCTTAATTGTCTTTTGTCTAAAAAATCTGTTGGGTGATTTGGTCCATTGTTGGTCAAATTAGGGTTTCCTATATCGAACCTTAATTTAGGTTCTTTTGTTGAGATTGTGATATAAAGTCTTAATTGTGTATTGTGGTAATTGGACTAGATTCTTGAAATCCTTAATTTTTTAAAATTAGGGTTTTCTTGAATTGTTTGTTTGTGTTCACTTTTTGAATCTGACTTTAATTTGTCGATTGTCGATTGCAGGTTTAAATTCTGTTGTGCATTGGTGGTTTTGATAAGATCTTCTTGATCTTAAGGTTGTTTGGTTGTTACGCGTGCATTGTAACACCTCTCAAGCCCTCTTTTAGGTTTTTTTATTAGGTTTTGTTTAAAATCGGTGGAAGGACTAGTTTAAGGGATTGTTTGTGATTGTTTGCGGAGTTGTGTCTTGGTGGATTAGTTGTTACTATGTAGTGGGAATAGTTTTATTCCGTTTTCCATAAGATAATACCCTTGTATCAGGCTAATTCTGACCTACCTTCTTGAAAGGCAAGGAAACCTGCTCTGGTTTGATACTAGGTATTGTCTGAGTGGTCCAACTTATGCTCATGGTAGATTATTGCCAAACTGGTCGTTTTCTTGTTTGTTTCTGTCCTTCTTGTTTGTTTGTGTTCTTGTCTAGTTGAATACATCTGGTTTTTAAAATGGTTATTGACTCTGTTGAGGATTAAACTAAAAGCGACTAAAATAAGAAAGGTAAGGGTCAAAGTTCTAACTCTAAGTTGAAACTTACTGATTATGATCCTTTATATTTACACTCTAATGACTGTAATGGTACTCCAATTACTTCTTTTAAGCCGGAGGGTACTGAAAATTATAAGGTTTGGTATGTAGCAATAAAACTTGCTTTACATACTAAAAATAAACTTTGTTTTATAAATGGTAATTGTGAAAGACCAGATGATGATGATATCCAAAGACAAGAACAATGGGCCAAATGTAATTTTCTTGTTTTATCTTGGATTCTTAGTTGTGTGACCTAAGATTTGTATCTTGGTCAGATATATTCTACTAATGTTAAGAATATGCGGGGCGAATTAGAAGAGACATGTAGTAAGATGATGGATCTGTGATTTTTAATATGCATTATAAGATTCATACATTTACTCAGTCTGGTATATCTCTAGATAAGTATTATCACAAGTTTAATTCTCAGTGGAGGCAGTATGAGTCTTTAGTTGATTT
The DNA here is from genome assembly GCA_026074375.1 of Tanacetum coccineum. NCBI lineage: Eukaryota > Viridiplantae > Streptophyta > Magnoliopsida > Asterales > Asteraceae > Tanacetum > Tanacetum coccineum. The sequence continues at coordinate 14,682 of BQNB010028050.1, read as the reverse complement.
GCCTAAGTGTACTTGTGACACTCAAGATAAGCTAAAGAAAGATAATCAGCTCTTAAGGCTTATGCAGTTTCTTATGGGTCTTGATGATGTGTTTAGTAGTGTCAGGATTTCAACCCTTTTTCTATGTGTTGGTGCTCTATATGACCGACAAAAGACTCGACTTGTTAGATATTACAGAGGTTTAGTGAACACCATGATCAGTTTCTTATCACAAGTTCAATCCTATACCTGATGTTAAGTCTACTTTTCTACGTTGTCTAGAGATGAGTCTCACATGAACTATAATGTGCATAATTAAGGCTGATGCAGTTTCTTATGGGTCTTGATGATGCGTTTAGTAGTGTCAGGAGCAGTATTATTATTACTGATCCTATACATAATGTTAAGTATGCTTTTGTAACGTTGTCTAGAGATGAGTCTCATAGGAACTCTGATGTGCATAATTCTTAATTTAGCTCATCTGCATTTGTTGCCAGAAGCAACAACGATTGGTCTAGGAATATGAATAACCAAAATAAGAGGTTTAATAGAGGTCCTAATACCAATATGGTTTGTAAGCATTGTAATATGACTCGTCATATTATTGATAGATGTTTTGAGTTTGTCGGTTATCCTAAAGGGTTCAAAAAGAATCCTAAGGTTTAATAACTCTAAGGATGCTGTTTTCTAACTTTAATTCTGACATAAGTACTTATTGTACTTATTGTTATCCCATATGTTTAATCCAAACACAACATAAGCTATACCAATAAGCTAGAATGCAGAGAGAGAAATAAGAAGGAAAGATTAGATTAGAGAGAGAAGTAGAGGATTACAAATGAGAGCAAATGCAACCAACACCCTCTCCATGTGTGGAGAGGGTCCTATTTATACCCTATGCCTTCACTTATGGTGCATGGGCTTTCTATGGGCCAGGCTTGGCTTCTCATGGGCTTTGAGCCCTTCACATGGACATTACTAGTTTATATTCCAAGCCCATTTAACCCGACTAGCCTATTACTTAACAAGACTAATAAGACCGATAACATTATTGTTCGACTTATATAAAATTAAGGCTAACAATCTCCCCTAATGTTGAGGTCTCTTTCTTTAAATTCCTTCGTTGTTGAGGTCTTCTTTATGTGAAGGACTTGATCTTTTATGTTGACATTCTTGTATGACCGATAATATTCTTGAAGGAGGTTGTCTTGTTTTATCATTGTCTCCCGATGTTGAAGATATGACTTTTGACGTTTATGCTTTGCCTTGTTTTTCTTCGGTCTTAGTCTTTGCTTTTTTGTAATGGCTTTGTTTCTTCATGCTTTTGTGATCTTGATCTTGAGCCTTTATCTATTGACTTTGAGTTCTTGAGATCTTTATCTTGCATCATCTCCTTGACTTGAATCATCTTGATTTGACTTTCTTGATCAACTTGTGCTCTTGACCAACATGCTCATACTTGTTACATTCTTGTTTGACATATATGATCATAGGTCTAACAATCTTCCCAAAATATGATTCTTTAATTGACTTTGAGGCTCTTTGATGATGGGGAAGTTTAGAATCAACTATCTTGATGTTGAACGATTGACTTTGAAAGCTTGAGTATGAGCATGTGGTTTATGAATCCGACTTCACTGGAATGAGGCTGCAACACCATCATCTTATCTTGAAATAAAATAGTTAGCAATAAAAGATGAATATGGCTTTATCATTCATCTTGACTTTGATTGTATTAACCTCCGGTTACCCATTTTATAGTATAAATACTATACCTATGATCAGGTTGATTCAAAGAATCTCCTTGACAGGGTTTCCAGCTCAAAGCATAGGATCTTCTAACATGGATGTATTAGATTCACCAT